>JAVXUP010004339.1:0-34441 GCA_033070095.1 Escallonia herrerae | reverse complement strand
ATCCTAAATCGGTCTAATCGTCAAGATAATTTTGAGATAATAAGCGTATTCTATTTCTACATAGGTCTTTTTCACAATGTCTGATTTCGTATCGAGCTCCAGCACCCCCGTAGATGCTAGTGATCCGTATCTAGGACGAACCTTTCAAACGTTGGAAGAAGCTGGAGAATGTTTTCGAGCTTATTCATTGAGGGTTGGTTTTGGCATTAGAATAAAAACTACAAGAACAAGCAGCGTATCGAAAAGGATATGCTCTCGCTTATACGAGTGTCATAGGGGCAGAAACCCAGTGCAAAATGAGACACGCGTAGGCAACGATGACAGTGATGATGACGAAATAGGGTATGCGCGGAGAAGACGGGATTGCTTTGCGCGCACGAATTGCCAGGTCAAGATGTTCGTAAGCTATAAAGCCAAACAAGATCATTGGCTTATTACCAGCCTGGAACTGGCACACAATCACCCGTTAGTAACCCCTTCTAAGGTGAGTCAGATGCATCAACACAAGAAGGTGGGTAAGGTCGCGAGGAGCCTAATTCACACAATGAGCGATGCGCGGCTAGGACCTACCGACATGATTAATGTTCTTGCTGAACAGGCTGGGGGAATTCAAAATTTAAACTTTAACACGACAGACGTTCGGAACGCGGTCCGAACCCATAGACGAGCCGCGTATGACCTCAATGATGCGCAAGCGACAATGAGCCTATTGAAACGGATGCAGATGGAGGACCCGCAGTTTACCTTCGACTATAAACTTGACGACGAGCATCGAGTTAGCACAATTTTTTGGGTCGACGGTCGTTCGAGGCTAGCTTATAAGCATTTTGGGGATGTCGTGACTTTCGACACCACATACCGTACCAACAAGTACTCGATGCCGTTCGCTCCTTTCACGGGCGTCAATCATCATTATCACTCCATCCTGTTCGGGTTCGCCTTGTTAAGGGACGAGAGCGAGAGTTCTTTTGAATGGTTGTTTAGGGTGTGGCTGGAAGCAATGAACTTCAAAGCACCGACTGTTATCATCACCGATCAAGATTTGGCAATGAAGAAGGCTATTGCTACCGTCTTCCCAGATACTCGACACAACTTGTGCACTTGGCACATAAGCAACAAATACCCTGAACGTCTGCATCACATGTACGCAAGGTATCCAGACTTTAAACAGGATTTTGACAAATGCGTCCTCAAGTCATTAACGATTGAGGAATTCGAGGAGAGGTGGGAAAAGCTTGTTCGGGATTACTCATTGCAAGACAACGAGTGGCTCCAGCACTTGTACGGGCTCAAAGAGCAATGGATTGGTGTTTACACGAGAAGTCATTTTTCTGCGGGCATGAAAACGACGGGCAGGAGTGAATCTATGAATGCCACGTTCGATAATTATGTGGGTACAGCTACCAATTTGAAGAGTTTCGTCACATCAGCACAAAAAGCGGTTGCGTCGTTGTTCGTGAAAGAAAGGGCTGCAGACTTTGCAACCACGTACAAGCAAAGGAGAAGGTTGCTTGAGACCCCGCTGGAGCTGAACGGTGCCAAAGTCTATACGAAGGAGATCTTCCTGCTATACCAAGTAGAGCTGCAAAAATCGGGCCGATACAGTATATATAAGGTGGCAGAAAAGTCGTCGCGTGAGTACAAGGTTTATTCGCTCGTGAATGACCTCGTCCCTGAGAAGCTGCGCAGAATTTATACGGTGACCCACGACACATTGACGGACTCGGTGACATGTGTTTGTAAGAAGTTTGAGTTCCATGGCATCCTGTGTAGACACATTCTGCGGTTTTTCACACAGAAGAATATCAGGACAATCCCCGATAAATACGTCCTGCCACGTTGGACGAAAGGTGCAAACAGGTTGCACGGTACCATTTCCTTTCCGGAGCACCCGTATACTGACTTTGAAGAATCAGAGACGTTGCGGTATAATCATCTGGTGACGATGTTCACCCGTTTGTCCGTAAAGGGTGCTGCTACAATGGTCGGATATAAACATCTCCTCGAGGTAGCTCAGCAGCAAGAGCCCATCGTCGACCAATTGGAAGCAGCTTCAGTCAGCAATGCGGTTGACACCGAGCCTACGACGGGATCAGAAGATGACGAGCCGGGGGAGGGAGCCGACAATGATATCCGGCCTTCGGATCCAATTATATCGCAAACGAAAGGCCGCAAGAGATCTACGCGGATGAAAAGCTCTATTGAGACGGCAAGTCAACCAAAAAAGCTAAGAAGGTGTGCATTGTGCAACAAAATGACAGACCACGACAAGCGGAACCATTACAAGGCACTGGGGATAAGTCCAGTGCCTTTGCAAGACGGGGAAGAAGATGATGCCGAGGATGAGGACGAACAAGCTGCAGTGGAACTTTAGTGTACTGAATATTTTGTAATAATCTTTTATGAGCCATCAAAAGTGTCGGACATTTTGTAATAATATTTTAGTAATGACTCGTTTGTAATAACCTTTACAATCATTTTTTTATACGTGATTTCTTACACTGTCCGCTACACTGCGCAGCACAACATTAGAAACCTAAGGTATTAAAGAATACCCCCCCTACAACACTTAGTTTTTTTTTGTTTTGGTTCACTTCTCTGCGTCCGCTATACTATGTAGCGGACGGCCCCGCAGAATACCCCCCCTACAACACTTAGTTTTTTTTTGGTTTTGGTTCACTTCTCTGCGTCCGCTATACTATGTAGCGGACAGCCCCGCAGAATACCCCCCCTACAACACTTAGTTTTTTTTTGTTTTTGTTCACTTCTCTGCGTCCGCTATACTATGTAGCGGACGGCCCCGCAGAATACCCCCCTACAACACTTAGTTTTTTTTTGGTTTTGGTTCACTTCTCTGCGTCCGCTATACTATGTAGCGGACAGCCCCGCAGAATACCCCCCTACAACACTTAGTTTTTTTTTGGTTTTGGTTCACTTCTCTGCGTCCGCTATACTATGTAGCGGACGGCCCCGCAGACCCCAACACTTAGTTTTTTGGTTTTGGTTCACTTCTCTGCGTCCGCTATACTATGTAGCGGACGGCCCGCAGAATACCCCCCTACAACACTTAGTTTTTTTTGGTTTTGGTTCACTTCTCTGCGTCCGCTATACTATGTACGGACGGCCCCGCAGAATACCCCCCTACAACACTTAGTTTTTTGGTTTTGGTTCACTTCTCTGCGTCCGCTATACTATGTAGCGGACAGCCCCGCAGAATACCCCCCTACAACACTTAGTTTTTTTTTGGTTTTGGTTCACTTCTCTGCGTCCGCTATACTATGTAGCGGACGGCCCCGCAACCCCAACACTTAGTTTTTTTGGTTTTGGTTCACTTCTCTGCGTCCGCTATACTATGTAGCGGACGGCCCCGCAGAATACCCCCCTACAACACTTAGTTTTTTTTTGTTTTGGTTCACTTCTCTGCGTCCGCTATACTATGTAGCGGACGGCCCCGCAGAATACCCCCCCTACAACACTTAGTTTTTTTTTGGTTTTGGTTCACTTCTCTGCGTCCGCTATACTATGTAGCGGACGGCCCCGCAGAATACCCACTTAGTTTTTTGGTTTTGGTTCACTTCTCTGCGTCCGCTATACTATGTAGCGGACGGCCCGCAGAATACCCCCCTACAACACTTAGTTTTTGGTTGTGGTTCACTTTTCTGCGTCCGCTATACTATGTAGCGGACGGCCCCGCAGATACACATATTATCGATCACTTTGTTATTTTTTGAACACTTGCCCTGCAGATAGACAGATATCCAACACTTGGTTTCCCACCGTTAAATCACATTGGTCAATAAAATCAATCGCATTCAATAAATTTTTTGGGTTAAAAAAGTGTTGTAACGTTACAATGTGAATTGGGGAACATCATCTCTCGCAGGAATTATGTTCCTTACACGGATTTACAATAAACCTAATAGCTCTAGGCCGGCCATTTATAATTTGCCAAGCAATCCTATACCTAAAGTCTTGTATGCATTCTTCGCTCCAGACAGTCTTCTTGAGGCTCTCAGACCGGCAAATGTAATCCATGTACATGCAGAGGAAGACGCCGCAGTCCGAGGAATTATGTTGCTTGGGCCTACTCCTCTTTAATCGGAAAATGAGGACCGGCCTGCGCGATACCTTCTCCCGACGCCTACCATTGACCAGGGCAGCAAAAAGATTCTGCGAGAACCATAATAAGCATTAAACATAGCTAGCAAAATAAGATTAATCAGTTTTATAATATGCAAGTTACAACAAGAAGGAAACAGGATCTTACCATGGCATCCAACTGGCCTATGCCTCGGTACATATCAATCACAGGCATCACGTCGGTATCGTCGTAGAGACTGTCGACGACTGAAACCGTGCTCTGTAATGGTTCGTAGCAAACCAAGTACCAGTGGGCATTCCCTAAAAAGGGGATTAGAAACACGTCGGCAACACTTGCGCTCACTGGACTATCCCTAGCAAGATATGCTTGTAGGTTAGGGGACGGTTTCCACTGGGCCATGCCTCTCCCCTTCCTTGCATTGCCCCAGTCGTGCCACTCTTGTACTAGGAGCTGATGGAAAAAAGCATCCAAGATAAACACGCGCAGACCGATGTCTGGATGCTCCCGACACCTTCGCCTCAGAATTTGCACGTAGTGCGAGATGACACCGCTGTCTAACCAAGATCCCGGCGCCAGCGAGGCGATCTCTGTCCAAGAGGCATTGTAATCCAAGCCCTCGGGGTGATCCACGTCATACGACGCTCCGTCTTGGGGGGCCCCGCTAAAATAACGGGCTCGGATTATATCGCATTTATGCGGCTTTAGGGGCCTGGCTGGATGCCCTTTCGGATATTGCCCTCGGGGGTCGATCGGGGGATATTGGCCTCCAATTCCTTCTTCGGCCGGCTGATATTCCCCTTCGGGGCCGCCAACTGGTCCCGCCCACGGGACAATGGGCAGTGCCTCGGAGAAACCGTAGTTTCCGAAAGGAAAGTCTTGCGTGACTTGAGAGAGGGGTTCCGGGAACAAATTGAAGGAGGGGCCGCTGTAATCGCCCCACGACGCTTGAGCCTGTCCCATCCCCGCTTCAGAGGTACCACCAACTCCCTGACTCACCCCTGAAGCCTGTCCAGAGGGATCACCGTATCCCTGGCTGACGCCCGTATAACCCATTCCCGGGCTTACTCCCGAAGACTGGCCCGATGCTTGGCGCAAAAAATTCCCGCAGCCTAAAGCCAATGTCGCAGCCTGTTGGCAAAGATCCTCGCCCATTGCGCTCACCAGATCCCTCCGCTCACTCAACTTCTGGAAGAATGCAAGCGAGGCATTAACCTACATCCAAAGAGATAAAAAATTAAGTAACTTCAATCAGACATTTATATTCAACTAATTTGGTTCAAGTCAGACTTGTTGGGCAACTTACGAGATTGTATGCCATACGCTCATCGATCTGACCCCTAGGCGCATACCTCTCCCCACGTTCAAAGTTTACAGGGGCTACTCTCCTCCGCGTGATGCGGTAGTACCACTCATCGTACTGATCGATGCTGATAACGGGGTCTGGCTCCGAGACGATGGCCGCCAGTGTGTCCTGCCAAGAAGTCCAAAGCTCTATTTCGGCCGCGCACAATTCGTACGCATTGGCGGTGCCAAACACTCCGACATCCGGTGGGTTCCTGTTAACCCTCATATCCGGGGCATCGACTGGCAAACCCTGCTCCAACTCAAAATGGCGCATTGCTCGGTCGGGCAGCTGCCACTCTGCGACCTCGAAATGGATCAGGGGTGTGCGCTGCAACCCGGAGAGCGTGAAGACGAACGACTCTCCCACCCGTCGCGCCAAACGTATGTACGGTGCCCAACGCATTTGGCCCGGAGATAGACGGTCGAACTCCCCTCGATAGTACGTAATGTTGTGATGGGGATCGACTCTCCTCTTGTAGTGGCTAGCCCTCCGGCTGTACTCCCAAGCACACAACCGAGGCCAGACTTTGTCGGTTCCATCCCTACGCGTTGGTGCACCGGGAGCAAGGTGTTCGTAAGACCACACCTGAGAACATCAAAAAATTATATTTATATCGTCGATTCAACAAAAATAAAACACAATAACGAAGACATGATTTATATGATATACCTGCAATAGCGAGAGACATGCACATATGGCTTTGGAGTTGGGCCTCGTTGCCTTGTGCAATGCTCGGTACAGATACGAAAGAACCGCTGCACCCCAGGCATAATCCCCAACCTCCGACAGGTTACCCAACAACGGTAAATATTTCACGCTGACCGTGTTCTTCGACGTCGTTGGGAATAAAATTGCTCCCATCACCCACAAGAGGAAGGCCTTTGTGTACACCACAAGCTCACGGCCCGTATAGTTTTCCGGCAAAACCCCGTAGGTATCTACCAACCACTTCAACTTTATACCACCAGTGCTAAATTGATCCTGGGGTATCGAAGTGAAGAAGTCTCGCGCTGTTCTCTTATTCGTTGCGTCTGACGGAGGAGCAATTACCGGCCGCCCCGTCACCGGCAACCCCAAGATGAACCCTACATCTTCTAGGGTAATCGTCATCTCTCCGAGCGGGAAGTGAAACGTATTCGTTTCACTTCTCCACCTCTCAACAAGGGCACCTATCAAGGCCCGGTCAAGCTGTTGAAAGATCTGCCCATGCGTGAAAATCCCAAACCCAATTCCACGCAGTATGCTTTTCTGGGAATTGTTCAAGGTCCATCTCGTGAACTCGCGAGATACTTCTACGGTGGTGAGAAGTTCTCTTTCCTACGAATTATTAATAAATACAATTTGAGCAAAATGAACGGTAAAACAACGTTCGTAATAATAAGAAAGTTGATAAATAATGTATCTTACTCCACCATCCCATATGAGCGTACTGATATGGTTGGCTTGGTCGTATAACACGGATGGATCTTCTGGTCCAGGGATAAATTCCATTTTTTGCAACTGAAACTATGGAATCGGATTTTACAAACGCTAGCACATGAACAAATACATACATATATAAATCCTCATCACCGCTAGCACATGCTCAATGCATAATCAAAACCACGCATAAAACGCAATATTGATCACAACTATAGATTAGAAACATGTAAAGGATTGATTTTGTGAACTTACGTGATCTATTAGGGGGGGATTAAAGCTGCTCTTATGAAGAAATTGCGCAGATCTGCTTGCCAACGCCGCTGGGAATATTTGTGAGTAGGAAGAACACGGGAGAAGAAGAGTGTAGAAGTTATAGGGGGACTTTCTTTTGGGTTTGAATATATATATTTGCTGTCCGCTGGACAATATATATTTGCCGTCCGCTATATAGTATCGCGGGTCTGTTCCTTGTCCGCTATATAGTATCGCGGACGCTAGACTTTTGGTAGTTTTCTCTACGTCCGCTATACTATGTAGCGGACGACACAGAAGAATTTTTTTGGTGGTCTTCTCTACGTCCGCTACATAGTATAGCGGACGGCCCCGCAGAATGTTTTTGGTTGTGTTCTCTACGTCCGCTATACTATGTAGCGGACGGCCCCTCAGAATACCATTACTTAGTTTTTTCTTCTACACTTTGTTCCACCTCTCCAAAACTTCGTTTTTTCTACACTTAGTTTTTTCTCCAACACTTAGTTTTTTCTTCTACACTTACTTCCACCTCTCCAACACTTAGTTTTTTCTACACTTAGTCCAAACTGTCCGCTATATAGTATCGCGGATATACTTACCGCAGAAAATGGTTGGCACGGACCAGACATTTTTTTTCAGTTTTTAAAACTGAAAAAAGAGGGAAAAAATTTTTGTCAAACGGGGCCTTAGTTCCCGACCTTCCCGAACCCGGCCTAAGCGGAGGGCCCCTTATATCCGCTATATATATAGAACTATACAATGTGGCGTAATGTAATAAATTGGAATAAATTGGCGCCCGTAATGCAGTTTTAATAAATTGAAATAAATTGGCCCGAAGACTTGTTTTAGCGACATAGTACGTTAATGCTATTTTAATAAACTGACGCCCAAAGACTTGTTTTAGCGACGGAATCAACAATCTCAATTTTTCCAAAAAATAATGTACAATTCATAATCAACGATCTCAATATATCAATATATCGAGGCAACAAAAAAAGGCACAATTAACCAAGAAAAAATTTGAAAACATAATAAACAAGAACATAAATATTTTTATTATAATAAACTATGGTTCACAAATGGGGTACGAAAGCTTTTCACAAGCGCTCCGTTCAAAGATTACAACTTGAAAATCCCACCACCCAAGGTGTTCGAACACTACAAAGTCCCCGAGTTCGAGGCCATGCTGGCGCACGAAGACGTTCCAACCCTCTGCGAATTCCTTTTTTTGGGATCGGCCGGGCTTCAGCTTGATTTCAACCTGCCATGCCCCCTTGCGGCTATATAATCTTGCACTATCATGAATTGTTGTAAATTGATTGGTAAATGCTTCCGGTATGTCCTACCAAACACAAAATACAAAAAATAGGTTAGTTTTGGTTAAGAAAAACAAAAGATCAAACTTTTAACACACGAAAATACAGAGAAAGAGAAAGAGGGATAGCCTACAAGTTCATGCTCAAATCCCGGCATCATGACTTTGAAAAAGTGTTTGCCTACCAGGTGCAAGTTGCCAATATAATCGTAGGCGTAGGTGGTCTCCGATCCAGAAGCCATCGAGATCGTCGTTGAGGGGAGGACGGTGGTGTCGGCGGAGATGTGGGTGACCGGAGATGTGGGTCGCCGTAGATGGGGTAGCGGCTTTAGGTTAGATGTTCGAGAGAGGGGACGCCGTCCGCTACAATAATATATATACCCCGATCTGATTAAATATTTATAGCAGGAGAGAGTTGACGAAGGGACGCCGTCCGCTACAGATACCAAGGGACACTGTTGACGCCATACAGATACCAGGGGACAGTTCTCGGGGCTCACGCCCGAGACTTTATAGGCGACCGAGGGGACAGGCCCTGACATGTGTCAGCCTAGAGATCGTCCGCCATACAGTATGGCGGACGCCTTTTTCCTGACACATGTCAGGAACAGAAAGGCGTCCGCGAGACAGTCTCGCGGACATGGGAGGAGGGCAAAAAGGTAAAACTCCCGTCCGCGAGACAGTATGGCGGACGGGAACCAGTTTTGGAAAAAGGCGCGATCTGGACCGTCCATCTTTCAGGATGGACGGTCAGATCGCGCTAGCAACTTAACTCCATTTGCTAGCGCTATCAATGGATCAGCTCCCTATATATATATATATATATATATATATATATATATATCGTGATCCATTGTTAGCGCTAGCACGTTGCTAGCGATGTTTTTCTGTCGACTACATAATGTAGCGGACGATAACTTACCGTCCGCTACATTATGTAGCGGACTGTGCTAGCGCTGCTAGCGCTAGCAACGGATCAACTCCCTATATATATATATATATATATATATATATATATATATATATATATATATATATATATATATATATGGGAGCTGATCCGTTGATAGCGCTAGCAAAATAGGCAAAGTGGCTAGCACGATCTGTGGACGGTTCAGATCTTTTTTTTACGTTTTTTTAAGTCCGTCCGCTACATTATTTAGCGGACAATTTTATGACAAAAATACCATCCAAATCCATCCGCTACATTATGTAGCGGACTAGTTCTTGGACCTTTTTTCTCTTTCTGTCATTAATGTTCTGACTTCTCTCTCTCTCTCTCCTCAATTCCCGATTATATTTGTCCGCTACATAATGTAGCGGACAGTGCAGTGCTCGTCCGCTATATTATGTAGCGGACAAATAAGGCTGTATATTCTCTTTCTCTCTCCCTTCTCTCATTAATGTAGTCTGACTTTTTCTCTTTCTCTCTCTTTTTCTCATCACTTTTTGTTCTCTCTCTCATCCCCCTCCTCTCTTCTTCCTCTATTTTCTCTCTCCCCTTGCATGAGATATTTGCGGCCATACAAAGGGAATTGCTCTTCTTAGAATCTCAACGAAGGCATGGCACTTTGCTTGAAGGCTAAAACGCTAAAGGCCCAACTTTGAGTACACTTGTAGGGGGAGTTTGGGGTGTGGAAGTGATATGGATGGCATCAAGATGGCACCCTTGAGGCCATAATGGAGATTGGTTGGCTGGTTACAGTTAGAAAATTTGTACGAAGATTTGTTGGGGACCCTTTTAAGGAACAAGTGTGAATCAAAAAAGCAGTAATTCCATCCAA
This sequence comes from Escallonia herrerae, assembly GCA_033070095.1. NCBI lineage: Eukaryota > Viridiplantae > Streptophyta > Magnoliopsida > Escalloniales > Escalloniaceae > Escallonia > Escallonia herrerae. The sequence continues at coordinate 24,221 of JAVXUP010004339.1, read as the reverse complement.
ACGATTGAATGACAATGTAATCCACAACTATAACTGAAAACCCTTTGAGCCATGCATTAAAATTGTACATCAGCCATCAATAGTCCGCTACATTATGTAGCGGACAAATTTACGTAAACATGGTCTTCAAGCTGGGATCTCTTTGGGTCACAAGTGTCTATTTTTTAAGCTTGAACGCAAGCAGCCATGGTGGTGGGAACTTTCCCTTGTTTGAGAGGAAAGAATACTGGTTCAGGTGAAATGGGCGAGCCAAGAAATCGCCTCATCATCAAATCCCCACAATTCGTAGAACCTGAGAAGAGCAATTTCCGTTGCTATGGCCGCAAATATCTTATGTAGGGGGAGAGAGGAAGAAGAGAGCTCATTTCCAGATCTGCCATCTTTAGAGAATGGGTACGGGGGAGAGGGAGAAGATGGAAAGGATGAGAGATGAGGAAGAGAGAGAAAAAAGGGGTTGTCTCTCTTTTTTTCTAGATCTGACACACGGTTGTCTTTTCTAGAGAAGAGTTCTCTTTTCATAATTGTTTTGTCCGCTACATTATGTAGCGGACAGATATAATCGGGAATTGATGAGAGAGAAAGAAGTCAGAACATTAATGACAGAAAGAGAAGAAGGGTCCAAAAAGTCAGAACATTAATGACAGAAGGTCCAAAATTAGTCCGCTACATAATGTAGCGGACGGACTCGGAGGGTATTTTTGTCATAAAGTGTACGCTACATTATGTAGCGGATGGACTTAAAAAAAACGTAAAAAAAAAGATCTGGACCTTCCACAGATCGCGCGTGGACGGTCAGATCGTGCTAACGTATATATATATATATATATATATATATATATATATATATATATATATATATATATATATATATATATATAGGAGCCGATCCCTGTCTACCGGTGGAGAAATTGTTATTTCTCCACCATAAATCTAACCGTCCACATGTACTCGTGGATGGCTCAGATGTGTTTTTTTTTTAAGTTACAACCGCTGCTCTTTCCAACGGTTATAAAATTTGAAAAAAAATGCCCCGCCAGCCTGAAAAAACCCCAACCGCAAGAAAGATTAGTGGTTGGGGGCCCACGGGAGCACACGCAACCGCAACAAAGTGTAGTGGTTGGTCATCACCTCCAACCGCAACACTTTGTTGCGGTTGGTCATCATTGCAATTTTTTTCCTTCTGCTTTGCACAAAGACACAAGAAAAGGCAAAGGTTCCACAAAAACCCCCCAACCGCCACACTTAGTGACGGGTGGCATCATTCCAAATATTTTTTTTCTTGCCTCGTCATGCACCAAGAGAGAAAAGGCAAATGGCCCCACAAAAGCCCCCCAACCGCCACACTCAGTGGCGGTTGGCATCATTCATTTTTTTTCCATCTGCCTTGTCATGTCCCGTGATGTTCTTTTTCCCCACGTGATGTCCTTTTTCCAGAAATGGCATGTCAATGCAGCTCATAGCTCGGCTGGACAGTCCTCTGCAATTTTTTTTTTACAGCCTTTGACTACACTGCTCACTCACGGATCTATTTTTTTTTCTCTATCTTCTTTCTTCTTTCTTCTCTCTCCCTCACTTTTCTCTCTTTAAAATCTATTCTTCCACTCTCCATCATCTTTACCAACTCTCTTTATACTCCATATCTCACCTAAATAATCTCCATAACAATACAGAGGAAAAAATTATACGCTAGAAGATCAGTGGATAACCGCTAGAAGATTAGTGAATTTTTCTTTAAATATATCAAGTTAAAACAAGTATTTTGAATTTTCTTATAATTCAATGTTAATTTCAAATTGTTCTTACCAATGGATTGTTTAAATTGTGTTATGCTTAAATTGTTCTTACCATATTCTCAAATTCGTGTTTTTTGAGAGTTTGAATTTAGGGATTGAACTAGCGTTTATTAGCGAATATTCATTCGAAGTTCAAAAATAGTCATTGTAGACTCAAATCGAAGAAAACAAAAATACAAATTGAACGAAACAAAAATCAGATCAATCAGAGATTGGATGAGTGAGATATGAATTGGGCAAAAATTTTAGATAAAACTTAATAGCACGATGATCGATAAAACTTTTTAAAAGAAATAGTCACCCGTAAGTGACACATGGCGTGTCCTTTCTCTATAAATTTTGAAACCAATCCCTCAGGAAGGACAACTTATAAATTTAAGATAAAAAATGACAACTGTCCTTTTCTTTAGAGAAAAGGCAGCCATTGTTCTTAAAAAAATGACAGCTCGACTCGACTGTTCGTAAGGATTATATATATATTTTTTAAAAAGTCAAAGACCTATTGAGGGATTGGTTGAAGGAAGAAGACACTGTGTGTTCCTAAGGTGTAACACTATGTGTGTTTAATGTGAATACGAAACGTAATTGTAGCTAAAGGTGAAAACTTAATTAGACAGTTTTTCATGAATTTATAAAAAATAGCTAGAGCTAGATTTTGCTAAAGTACAAAACAGACCCTATTTATTTTTAAAAGATCTATATCAGGAAAAATTTCAGATTTTTCCAAAGACTAGAAAGGGGTTAACTGATATGGGGAACCTTATAACTTTGTAGTGTAATTTAAAATATCAAGTTAGCGCGATTTCACGCGAAACTTTTATGAGAATCCTAGGATGTTGGGAAGTTCCATTTCCCAGGATTTCAGGCCATTCTGAAGTCGTTAGCTATTTTTTTGTCCGAACGGACTTTTGAGCGCTCGATCCGGATCCCGGTTCGAGATTTTTGGGCGAAAATTTTATAACATACTTTTTAGATCAATAATGAATTCGGGAAGCTTAAAATAGTATTTTAAGGCAATTTGAGATTTTCTATGCCAGGGGCATTTTAGTAATTTGCCACCCGGAGAGGGGTATTTTGATAATTTTTCCGGTAAAATTTTTCAAATGACTTTTTAGTCCAAAAATGATTGTAAAACACCTGAAAGGTTATTTTGAAGCTGATTTGGGGCGTTAGGGTGATAATGAACCCCCGGGGCATTATCAGTAATTTGCCGCTCAGCGAGGGTATTTTGGTAATTTTTCCTATAAAATTTTTCGAATGACTTTTAGTTCGGGAAGGGGTGTAAAACACCCAGAAAGTTATTTTAAAGTTGTTCTGAGATGTTTGTTAAGGCGATGGCTGCCAGGGGGTATTTTGCATAAGTTGGGGGTGTTTTGGTAACTTTCTCATTTAAAATTTTCTGAGGAAATATTTGGTATATAATTGATATAATATATTTAAAAAGTACTTTTAAAGCAGTTTTGAGGTGTTGGTGGTGTAGCGGCCATCAGGGGGTATATTGGTAAATTGCCATGTTTGCACTAAATTTTAAGAAACGCGCGTAATTAAACGTTCGGAGTGGTGGGAAGTGCGGAATGGTGTTAATACATTGAAATAATGAGATAATGACTATTGCTAATGCGTTGGTAAGCTAGGTTAAAGATCCAGTGATAGTTTTGGAATGTAAATATTATGGACGCTAAGTTGGTTTACGATTATATTTTGTTCTTAGAGATATGGATTTCAACCCCGGACCTCATGATACATCAATCCTATACAATGACGATGACCACGTTGCGAGGCACGTATTTGACGGTGTCGATAGGGGTGTTTTGGAAACAATTCAAAGTACAAGTCACCTCGAAGAGTGGGTACTAAACGAGGAACAATTACAAATATAACACCGTCAAAATTTATCTATGTTCACCGATCTTCATCATTGGTCTCGGCATGACGATTACCTTATATCCACTCTAGTTAAACGATAGAGGAGTGAGACGAACTCATTTCACTTCCGGTTTGGTGAAATGACTATTACATTAGAGGACGTCGGATTTATACTTGGAATCTCATGTCACGGCAGATCCATTACTTTGAGCAAAACGTCTGCATCCATAGCGAAGATGGCTAGGCAGTATTTTGTGGGAATTCCGAGGAAAGCTCTTACAACAAACGACATCAAACTTAAATGGTTGAGAGAGCAGTATGGCGTGCTACCGGATGAATACACTCCTCCCGAAATAATGTGTCTCGTTTTTTGTCGAAATTCATAGAAATTGGCTAACTAGCGTGCCTAAGGTGCAATGAGAAAAAAAAAGTGATAAAAAAATTACAAAATTTTTCAAAACTTATGAATTGGGTGCTAAAGTGTGCGCGAATAGGCCCTTCATAGGAAAACTAAAAAAATTATTTGTCTCAATTTTTACCGAAATTCATAGAAATGGGCTAACCAGCGTGCCTAAGGTGCAATGAGCAAAAAAAAAGTGACAAAAAAATTACAAAATTTTTTGAAAGTTATGAATTGGGCGCTAAAGTGTGCGCGAATAGGCCCTTTGTAGAAAAATCAAAAAAATTATTTGTCTCGATTTTTGTCGAAATTCATAAAAATGGGCTAACTAGCATGCCTAAGGTGCAATGAGCAAAAAAAATTGTCAAAAAAAAATTACAAAATTTTTCGAAAGCTATAATTGGGCGCTAAAGTGTGGGCGAATAGGCCCTTCCAAAAATATCAAGAATCCACAAACCAAATCACAAATTTAAACATTATAAAAGTTCAATTTATACAACTGAAACATTAACCCTAACACTCCTCCTTATCATCGTCATCCTCAACCATACTGCCAGGTTCGATACCTAGCACTTTATAATGGTTTCTCTTGTCACGATCAGTCATCTTATTACACAAACCACACTTTCGCAATTTTTTTGGACCCGTGTTTCTTCAATAGGATTCTTCATACGTATTGCTCATTTTTGCCCTTTTGTTAGAGAAATAATTGGATCAAAAATATCGTCCTCATCACCTTGCAGGTTAGTGCTGTCAATGACTGGCTGTGAACCTTGATTGAATCTACCGACTGGAGTCGTCCGAGTAGTCGGAGTGTCCCGTCTTTCCGGTAATGCCATCCTAAACTGTGCAAGGTTAGCCTTATCCCGTGCGGCTGCTTCAACTTGATACCTGTACCCATCAAATGTTGACGTTGCATTCAATGATAAACCGTGGATGATGTTACAAAGGTGATTATATCGCAGCGTCTCAGATTGCTCAAAATCAACTGAAACATTGGGCACGTAAGGAATGTGACCATGTACTCTATTGGCTTCCTTCGTCCACCGATCCAAGATATACTCTGGAGGGATTTCACGAGCATTCTTGGCGCTAAAAAACCTCAACGCTTGTCGACAAAGTATACCTTTATGCTCAAACAGTTGACAGCTGCAATTAACAAACCCGGTGTCCATACAAACTGCTACGGTAAAATGTCTTCTGTTCCTCGGAGCCAACGAAGAGCACGGATTTGCAAAAATTTTCACATTTGTCAAAGCATAAACCTTGAGATATCTGGTGCATAGCTCGTGCAACTTTGTCATGCTATATTGATTCGACTTTAGTAGTTCCTCTTGAAACTGTCTAAACATTTCCTTGGTATAGACATGAGCCGCATGAGCCTCCAAAGGTGAAAAAACTACTATAGCTCTTTCTCTGTAAACTGTAGCCGCGTCGGCTTCTCTCTCAAGGAAAAATTGCTTGTCAAGGGCTTTCTGCATCTCTAGTACGAACTCTTTTATACTTGAAGAATGGCCTACGTACCCATCAAAGAATGCATTCATACCTTCGCTTCTCGAGGTCGTAGTCATTTCGGCTGCAAAAAACTTTTTGGTGTAGGCACCGACCCACTGTGTCTTGATCTCATACAACGATTGTAACCATTCATGATTGTGCAAATAATAGTCATCCATTAACTTGGCCCACCTCTCCTCGAACACGTCTACCGTCAACGATTTCTTCACACATGTATTAAAGTCAATCTTGAATGTCGAATGGTTTGCATATACATTGTGAAGCCGTTCGGGATATTTGTTGCTTATGTGCCATGTGCACAGGCCATGGTGAGTATCTGGAAGGACCTTAGCGATTGCATTTTTCATTGCCAGATCTTGGTCGGTGATGATGGTCTTTGGAGGAATATGATACATTCTTCAAGCCACATTTCAAATAACCACGTAAATGACTCCTCCGTCTACTTATTTGTGCGGTATGTGGTGTCAAACGTCACAACATCCCCAAAAATTTGGTAAGCAGCTCTAGAACGGGCATCCGCCCAAAATATAGTACTAATGCGGTTCTCATCATCCAGTTGGAGACAATAGAAAAAGCCAGAATTCTCACTCTGAAGGATCCTAAAGATATCAAGTGTAGCTTGAGAATCACTCTTACTGAAAGACTCTCTCCTCTGAGCACGAAGTTCATTTCGAAGGTCTACTTCGTTGAATCTCAACTTGTCAATCCCCCCAGCCTGGCTTGAGAAAACCCCCATCATTCTAGAAGGTGGAATTTTAGCCTCGGCCATTGTAAATATCAGTTGTTTGTGGGCCGCGCTTATTTGTCGGTGCTGATGAATTTGACCAATCTTACTAGGGGTCATCAATTGATGATTATGGCTCAACTCCACTCCCGTCACAACCCAAGGGTTTTCATTTTTCCAGTGTACTGCATACACATGGGCCTTGCAGCCGGTACCCGAAAATGTGTCCCTTTTTCTTTGTCTTGTTGGCCTTTCGTCACTGATCCTAACAACCGGGGGTACATGCGGTGCTCCTCTATGACACTCAAATAGTCGGGAACAAATTTGGTCTGTATTCGCTCGTTTTCTAGTTGTCTTAATTCTAACACCGAAACCTATCATTTTCTAATATGCTCTATAGTATGCTTCAACTTCGTCCAGTGTTTGAAAAACTTGATCTTTGTACAGTGGATCAGAATCTTCACAAAAAAAATTTCCTCCAGTTGCATCCATATTTATATTGAAATCTAAAAAATAAAAATTATATCATTCTTAACAAGTCATAGAATTAAATGAAATTTTTTGTAAAAATAAAATGGAATGAAATGAAATGAAATCGAATGAAATGAAATGAAATGAAAAAGGCAAAACTTACATTGTAGTATTGTTACTTTCAATTGCCTCTTCCTTCAAGATAATTGCTCCAATATTAGCTTCGAGATAATATCACCAACGTTGGATAAACTAACTTCAAGATAGTGCAAGTAAATTTCGACAGTGAGTAAGTGGGGAGGAAAAAGAAAGAGAGAGATATCCTAGAATGAGAAAGTCTGAATGCGTGTGAAGAGAGAGACCCGTTAAGACCCGTTAAGTAGAAAGGAAATCCCCCAACCACTACTCTTTGTAGCGGTTGGGGTATTAATTATTTTAACAGTCCAAAGTGGGGGCAGCTGGGGGGTTTTATTAAGGTTTTTAGTTGTATTTGTGGGGTAGTTGTGGGGTAGCTGGGGGGTTTTATTAGGATTTTTAAATGTATTTGTGGGGGCAGTTGTGGGGTAGTTGGGAGTTTATTTAGATTTTTTTTTAGGATGCCTCGCGAAATAAGCAGAAAGACATGACAACGAGGCATTTCTGGCAAAAGATATGACAGGACAAGGCTAAGGAAAAAAAAATGCAAGACCCAACCGCAAAAAAGTGTAGTCAAAGGCTGTAAAAGAAAAAATTACAGAGGACTGTCCAGCCGAGTTATGAGCCGCATTGACATGGCATTCCGAAAAAGGACATCACGGACGGGAAAGGACACGACGGGACAAGGGAAAGGCAAAACAGGACAAGGGAAAGGACAAAACCCATGATACCCAACCGCGGAAAAGTGTAGCGGTTGGGGTGATACCCAACCGCATAAAAGTGTAACGGTTGGGGTGTTTTTTCTCTCTTTGTGCTACACATGAAGCAAAGCAGGAAAAAAAATAATGATCCCAACCGCATAAAAGTGTAGCGGTTGGGGTGTTTTCGTGGCCCCACACCTTTTCTCTCTTTGTGCAAAGCAGAAGGAAAAAAAATTGCAATGATAACCAACCGCAACAAAGTGTTGCGGTTCGAGGGGATGACCAACCGCTACACTTTGTTGCGGTTGCGTGTGCTCCCGTGGACCCCCAACCGCCAGTCTTTCTTGCTGTTGGGGTTTTTTCGGGCTGGCGGGGCATTTTTGTCAAATTTTGCAACCGCTAAAAAGAGCAGCGGTTGTAAATTTTTTAAGAAAAAAAAACACATCTGAGCCATCCACGAGTATACGTGGACGGTTAGATTTATGGTGGAGAAATAACAATTTCTCTACCAGTAGACAGTGATTGGCTCCATATATATATATATATATATATATATATATATATATATATATATATATATATATATATATATATATATATATATTTTTGTCAATTAAATTAAAATAATTTATTTTTACCCCTAGTTCTTGAAGTTGTCTCTCAACTATATGTTGATGAATGGCAATCAAATTTTTTAAATTTGTGACTCTTACTATTTGACATATTTTGAGACGTGTGACTCTTTGAGGCAACTTTATGCGCAAATGATAGGAACTATGTGAGTTTTCCTCATTTAATAATTCTAGGCTTATACCAAGAAGAATGCCACGTGACAACGAAAAAAGGACATTTGGGGATATAGATTTGCATTTTCTTTTAGGGAGTATATATTGTGAGACTATCAAAAGTTTATCTACCTGTCATTTTTATCACTAAAGAAGTTAGTGTTAATAAATATTTCAATATATAAGTGAAAAACAGCGCATCAAGAATATAATAAAAGCAAAATTGATTGCGTGCACACACATGAAATAGAAGTATTAGACCTATCCATACATTCTATGCGCCCATATACTCACATTCTCGTTCAGAATTCCAGGTGCAACTGATGCTAACTCACCACCACCATGCACTTGAACCACCTCTGCTTCATATTACCAGCAGACTACGATGAGATCAAAATAATTGTTAGTAACCAACTCCACAAATACTCATGCCATCGCTGGTGGCGCTTAGATCTGTGATATCCTTCGCTAATCGTTTCCACACTTCTTTGACTCGAAATGGGCAAAGTTTTGTCATTGTGACGCGTCCCAAAAGCAACCCTCCTGCTGATTCCATGACACGGAAGGAGTAAAATTTTCGAAAAGCTTGGGGGAGACAATCCAAGGACATTCAGCTACGCTGAGTCAAGTGACCATTTTGACAGAAGTGATTGTTCAATCACCAAATTAATATTTTAGAAAATGTAAAGTGATCATGACGTAGTTCACTAGAAATTTAGACCCAAATTGGCTCAATCTCTTAAATGTAAACAGGGAATTGATAGCTACAGGCTACTTTTTATTAAGCTTTACTTTAATTGTAAAACCATATAGCTACTTTTAATTATATGGTTTGTCCCCAGACTCGCATTACATAGACATTTTCATATTTATTACGAGAAACCATGTAAATCATTAAATCCAGATACCTGCATTTGGTGTTCAACTGCGAGTGAACAGTTGACCGCTAAATAGTGAATAGCGACAAAGGTCGCCAAATTTTGACAACATAAGATAATCATCTATTTTTAATTTTTGAAGAAGTTGAATTATTTGTCACTATAGACCTCCTTAAGACACGCATCAATAGATGATTAGGCCTAAATAAACCACCTCGAGTCTATGGCATGATTGCAGTATCACCTGCAAAACGATTGCAAAATCCTACCCAGAAAAAAAAAATTGCTTCACCTTGCTTCTTCATTAAACAGATTTTCGGGGCTCGTTTGGAGCAAAATTACTCGATAACACTACCATTGTCTCCCAGCTATCTAGTAACAACAGAGTACCAGTTTCATCAATAAATCATCGTCAAGTTTCATCTATTATGCAGTAACCAACTGAGTTACCAAACTTTGAAAGTCAGTCAAGTTCTCCGCAATAGAATGTCTCACCCTAAACTTGAGATTCATCGGTCTCCTAATCAAGTACGCCTTATAATGGGCATTGTGTCTTATACATAGCCTCCAATTTCTTCCATAAGCCATGTGCATTCATCACTGGCGTAATGTGATGAAAGATACTGTGGTCAATCAATTGCTTGAAATAGCTAATAGTCCTCTTCTTCATCCGTCCCCATTCCTCATCATCTTTGCATGTGGGCTTGGCTTTGTTACCCTGTAGATGGGGTTATAAAAACCTCACAGAAAAGGATGTCCTCTATTTTTGGCTTCCGAATCGAAAGTAATCAAATGTAGAGGATTTTGATCAAATTATCTAGAGAAGAACTTTGCCCATTTCGAGTAATAGTTTGAGAGTAGTAGCTAATAGTCCTCTTCTTCATCCTTCGCTAGATCTGGTACCACTTTTGTAGTTCGTGGCCCCAGTGTTGTGTGAATATGGAGAAGCAAACGTAATTGTCGAGATAAATTACTGACCAACACCAACCCACCACAGTAGAAGAACAACAATGGTTCTTCTCAAGCTTTATGCAACGCTGGGCAATAAAAAGAGTACCTCAAGAAAGCCGCTACTACTCTCAAACTATTAAGGTCCCGTTTGCCAAAATTTTTTTCCCTCTTTTTTTTTTCAGTTTTAAAAACTGAAAAAAAAAAGAGCGTTTGGTAACCATTTTTTTTTCAATTTAAAAAACCAGTTTTTAAACTGCAGAGTAAAAAAAAAAACTCCAAAAACTGATTTTTTTTTTCACTTTTGGTTTTTTTTTTCGACCACCACCACCACCCTCCCACCGCCGGCAGCCACCTCAGGCGACCACCGCCGGAGACTGCCGGCCGCCGGCAGCCTCCTCCGGCCGCCGGCGACCACCGCCGGAGACTGCCGACAACCACCTCTGGCGGCCGGGGACCACCGGCAGCCACCTCCGGCCGCCGGCAGCCACCGCCGGAGACTGTCGGCAGCCATCTCCGGCCGCCGGAGACTGCCGGCAGCCACCTCCGGCCGCCGGCAACCACCGCCGGAGACTGCCGGCAGCCACCTCCGGCCGCCGGCGACCACCGCCGGAGACGGCCGGCAGCTACCTCCGGCCGCCGGCCACCACCGCCGGTGACTGCCGGCAGCCACCTCCGGCCGCCGGCCACCACCGCCGGAGACTGCCGGCAGCTACCTCCGGCCGCCGGCCACCACCGCCGGTGACTGCCGGCAGCCACCTCCGGCCGTCGGCCACCACCACCACCACCGTCGACCACCGCTACGCCCCACCACCGCCACCGCAAACCACCAAAAAAAAAAGTCAAAATAAAAAGGGTTACCAAACACCAAAAAAAAAAACCTCAAAAAAAAAGGGGGTTATCAAACACCCACTTGTTTTTATAAAAAAAAAAATTAAGCTGCTCTTTAAAAAACTGCTCTTTAAAAACTGAAAACCAAAAAAAAAAATTTGTCAAACGAAGCCTAAGTCCTTTTGTATTCATTAGCACACAACGAAAACCACAATTACCCCTATAAATGCTCACAAAACATTTGGGATCTCAAGAAAAATTCACAATTTTCTTCACTACTGGGTTTCTACACGGCAAGCCTTACAAAGGCAGCCATGTAAACCGGCCCAACACTAAGGCTGAGAGCCCAACCAAGAGCCAATATGCAAGGCTGATTGGATGATGGCAAACTTTAGACTTTTGGGTTGGGATGGGGTTGGGGAGATGATTGTCCAGCCAAAGCATTACTATTCTTCTGCATGTGATATGAAAACATCGACCATTATGCATGTGCCTGTCTACCACGAGTCAAGTCTATGCAAGTCAAGTCTATGCTTTGCACGAGTTCCTATTAGCTCAAGAAAAGAAAAAGAGATGGAAACCATCTCCACTCTGATGCAAGTCTACCATGAGTCAAGTCTATGCAAGTCAAGTCTATTTTACTATTCTTCAAAGCAAGTCAAGTCTATTCCTCGTCTTGTCAATTTTAATATGCTTTGAAGGGACACGATGTTACCGCCTTTCAAAAATAAAAATATGCTTTGAAGGAAAAGTGGAATTGGAGCACAGACCGGAATCTTCCGGAGGAGGCAAATGAGCAACGAAATCCTTATAAAGGCAAAATAGATTGCGTGCAATGTTGATAAGGATTTAAAGAAACGCTAATCCTTCAAGATATTAAAATTTGACACAAACAAGATTGATCGGGCAACGCGCTGATTTAGACTTAAACAAACAGTATAATCTTACCTCAACTTGTGCAATTCAACGCAATAGTCTTGATATTCTTAGATAAACTATCTAAACTTAGCAAAGCGCACCATCACAAACAAGCCTTAAAAGCGTCTTTCCTAAACTTAGCAAAGCCCACATGTAATACATGTGGCTTGACCCAGCGCTGCACCTGAGAGAGAGCCGAACAGAGGCACAAAGCGGAGTTGGTCGACATGGGAGAATGTATAACCATAATATATACTAGTTTTGAACTCGTGCGTTGCACACATAAATATTTTTTTATAATAATTGGTGAAGTGTTAATTAAGGAAGGTCTGACTATTAGTAACATTAATAAAAATAATAAAAGCGATGGCAATTGCGTGTTGTAACAATTGCAATCTAAACAAACTATAAAGTTATATTTATAGCACTTGTGCTTCAACCAATTTAATAATTATCGAGTGAATAATTTGAAAAAGAAATTTTAGAAAGCAAAATAGTTGACGAATCAGGAGATACAGTGATCACCAGATAAATCATGAGATATGCAAGTCATCACCATACGGTGATCAAATCACGATCTTGATCAAATTCAAGTTTCAAGATTGATGCAATTCAGCAAATTCAAATAATATTCAAACGTAGATTAATTTGCAACAAAAAAGGCATTCAAACTCAAGTTAGTTAAATAGGTGAGAGAAACATGTGACAAAAAAGAAAAAAACAAAAAGCATTAAATTAATTTTTTTTATTCACGTGGTAAAAGAAGAGAGTGTCCACGTAGGCAGTGATGTGGACACTTTCTCTCAGTTTTGACTTATATATATATATATATATATATATATATATATATATATATATATATATATATATATATATATATATAGATTCCCTTCCTCTATTTTAGAAATAAATTAATAATATTTTCTTTTTGAATCGTGCAAAAAAAGAAAGATTTGCAACCATAAAAAATGAACGATAAATTGAAGAGATCTCAGAAAAAGTCTACAGCGCGCGTTAAAAATTGACAAACAAAAAACAAGTGACATCGTCTCATTATGTGCTCATTCTTGTTGGCCAAATCGGGTACATAATTCAACATGAAACTAATCCATAGTTGAATAAGAGCACCCTCAAAGAATTAAGAATCATCATCTACTGAGATTGTCCAACAAATGCCCATGGAATCCACCTTTATGCAGATAAGCTGCGCTCTTAAGTCTTAGTACATGATGCCACTGATCTTGACAATTAGACCAATCATATCACCACCAAATCCAATTAACTGCGGCTAATATAAAACAAAAACACTCCACCCTCCACTGTCCCAAGAGTTTCACTTCATCTATTTCAAGAACATCTTGCAAACCTAAATTTATTTTGCCTTTACGTATTCTTCTATATGGCAACCCTAAGTTATTAAATTTATAATTGCTAAAAGATTTGATATCTTAATGTTGCATCGTATTAGAATCAGTTTTAGATTAGAATGAAACATAGTAATTTTTAAAAACAGTTTTAGTTAAATTTATCCCGAGTCAATAACAGTTTCATAAAAGTAGCGAAAACTACTGTTGAAATGTGTTAAAAGCGTTTTGCTAAAAACAGTTGGGTTCGGTTGTAATGTGAGAAGATTACCGAATAAGGACATTAGAGAGATTAAAATTTTGTTATTGATTATACACGCAAGACTCTTCATATTTTCAAGCAAAATTTATGTATTGTTGTTAGTTTTCTTAGCATTTTCTATTGTTATAGTACTTATGGATATTTATAAGAATGATTAGTGAACAAAATTCAACTCAACAATAATTAAATTTAAAAGAAGTGTAAAGAGCCAGATAATCTTAAAGGGGTACGAACGGGTCTCTCTTTCCCTCCATTCTTTTTAGATGCATGCATTGGAGATTAGTAAACCACAGAATGAATAATCTTAAAGGGGTTTCAATGTCATTTTGTCAACAACGTGAAGGCAAGCTAGTACTTACTTTTCTTGGTGACCCATGTTTCTTATACTAAAAAGTGATTCTTCTGGTTTAGAAAAAAAAAATCCCGTTATCAGGAGGGTGTTTAAACATTTCTTTTTCTTTTTTTTGCCAAATACCTAAAAAAACATGTTTTATATTAACTAAATCAGATTCGACTATTAACTAAATCAGATTGGACTACTTCAGAATCAATCGCAAACCCCAACTTTGTTGTATGGAAGAATTTGGTATCACGAACAATGACATGATGGTGCCAGCACCAGCACCTGATGGATTCCTCTACCCCCATTTGCAAGACACTTGGGGGACAACAGAGTTGCAATGTTATGGTATAATCAATTGACCGCAAGCCCTCATTGACCAATGACAAGGAATTTAGTTAAATTTGTGACTCTTACTAATAGAAACTATATAAGTATTCTTAGTCTTATAAGCCTAAGTTCGTAACAAGAAGAAATGCCACGTGACTATGACAAAAGTACATTCAGAGATATATATTTGCATTTTCTTTTAGTGAGTATATATGTTCGGAGTATCAAAAGTTTGTCTACAAGTCAATTTTACCGCTGCTACAGAGGTCAGTGTTAATAAATATTTTAGTGACAAACAACGCATCAAGAATATAATACGGCATGAAATTTGACTTTCCCATATTTCTTTTTGCAATTAGTTTTGCACCTTATTTGAGCAAAAGTGAAGCAAGTACTAATGCTCGTTCAAGAACAAAGGAAGAAAAACACTTGGATTTGGCAAAGAAAGCTTCTCTATCATTTTTCAGTTGCAGGCTTGGAACTTTGAAATCATATATCCAGACCTTCACAAAGAGAATAAAAGTGCGTGCACGTGCTTGAGAAATCGTTGATTTCACATCTTCTTTTCCAAATTCTATAGTACTATTTGGCTCGTACAAGACAAGAAGAAGAACTTGCATTTTGGGCAGAAATAAATTTTCCAAATTGTGGAATAGTTTGCCTTTTTTTTTTTTGGGTCGTGTCAAAAAACCGGAAGAAATCAAGCAAAAAACGAAGGAACCTATAAACGAAAAGCGATGTATATGATAGAACAATGACAACTTTGGAACGGTCAACGAAATGTACAATTCCTGTTTCATAATTTGAGTGCCTCTCATGATTTTTGAAATATTATGGTAGCGTTTGGTAACACTTTCAGTTTTAGTTTTCTGTTTTTAAAAAACAAAAACCAAAACCAGTTTAATATTTTTTTTTTTACAAAATAAATGGGTGTTTAATTACTCAATTTTTATTTTTGAGTTTTTCTTTAGTGGTGGTTTGTGGTGCCTGTGATGGGGCGTCGCGGTGGCCGACTGTGGTGGTGGCCGGCCGCCGCCGGTTGCAGGTGGTGGCTATCGGCCGCCGGCAGTCGCCAGCAGTGGTTACCAGCTGTCGAAAGAGGTTGCCGATCGCCTGCAGTGGTCGCTAGGGGTGACTGGCGGCCGCCGGACGAGGCTGCCGATTACCGGCGACAATTGGTGGGAGGATGGTGGTGGTCTCAAAATAAAAATCAAAACAGAAAATCGAAAGCTCCTTTTTGGAGTTTTCAAAAACAACTCTGTTTTAAAAACTGGTGTTTAAAACTGAAGAAAAAAAATAAAAACTGGGGTTTAAAACTGAAGAAAAAAAAAATAAAAACTGTGTCAAACGCGTTTATTTTCTCCAGTTTACAAAACTGGAGACAAAATTGAAAAATTAAGTGTTACCAAATGGAGCCGGCGTTTTTAGCTCTTTAGTACTCCATTTAAGAAAAGTTTAGGATATACCATGTTTATACATCACGCTGCGTGCAATTTTATGTAATTATATCTCATCCGTCATTTTAATTAATCAATGTTCATCATTGCAATTGTTGATTTTCAATGAAGAATTCCTAATAAGCGGAGTGTGCATGAAATATCATTAGCCAATTAAGAATGTTGGTAGAACCTTCCAAAGTCTATTGATTGAACTCATAAAAGTCTTTTGTAGACTTTGGGAAGTGTTCTAGACTTGAGTTTTGCGGACTAATTCTCTTCTTATTACAAACTTTGATAAGTCTTGCTTTTGTCTAGTTCTTTAGACTCGTAGAAGTCTTTCGACGCTGGCTCGTTTGCATTCAAATCAAGATTTTGAATATTAAAGTTCATTAATTTGGATAGAGTACAGTTACATTTATACAATTTTTAAAAATTTTAAAATGATAAGATGGCCGAGACGGCTCTTGTAAACCACTAAATAAATGAAATGCTTTTACTATTCACCAAAACAAATCTTTAGGTTTGAATCAGGTTTATATAGAAGTATTTTGCAGAAAATAGATCAAAAACATGTCATCCT
Organism: Escallonia herrerae; assembly: GCA_033070095.1. Lineage (NCBI taxonomy): Eukaryota > Viridiplantae > Streptophyta > Magnoliopsida > Escalloniales > Escalloniaceae > Escallonia > Escallonia herrerae. The sequence continues at coordinate 7,941 of JAVXUP010004339.1, read as the reverse complement.
AGCCAAAACAAAAGGGAACTCAAGGCAAGTTATTGATGAGTTACCGTACTTTATTTTTTTTCCAATCATGAGTCATCGTAGTTAGCAATAACAAAAGTTAGTGAAATTAGCAAATAAAATATATGCTGTCACATAATTTTGAAAGAAGACAAAATTAAATAGAACGAAGAATTATAAACGATTGCTTACCTCTAAACTTAAGTAGCGTGTTGTTATTAATTTTTAAGTACCCCACAACCCTTCAAATCACAAGTATCCATGCACAACACGTCTTTCTTTCTTTCTTTCGGTCATGCTCCACTTACATAAGTGAACATCTCATCAAACAATAAAAAGAAACTCCTACGAAGTTAGGCAATCTAAACCTTCGTAGTTTTAAATGCGAACGCAAGTACTCTAACAAATCTATTTTGTGAAAATTAGCTATCTATTTGTAGTCACCTAAAAATAGTAACGCCCAATTAGCGACAAAGTACCAAAACATCTAGCAGAAAAAGTAGTTTACTATAGTGTGACAAAGAATTCCAAGTCATTTTCACGAAAATATTGGGTGGTCCCGAACCCCCGACTATCTAGGACAACTTGGACATGTAATAAGTAATTTCCCGTCTTGCTTAGCCCATGGGTCTAGTGCCACCACCCCTTATCGATCTAATGGTGCTAGATGATCGGGACCAATAATCCAGAACTGTACAATATTTACTCTATTTTCACAGGCTGAGATTTTGTATTACCTGTTTCACACCCATGAAAATAGAGGTATGATATATATAGCTGCTCCTAGTGCGAAAGGATTGATGGGAATTAAAGTGTTTTAGAAACAAACGACCTACCAAAGAATCTTCATTAACTTGCATCACACCAGGGTCGGTAATGTTTGGCCACTTTATCCTTAAGTTGCATACAATTCAACCATGCAACCTAACCGCGTTTGACAAAAGCAGCACACATGAAATAGCAGCATCAGACCTATCCATACATTCTATGCGCCTATATATCCACATTCCCATTCAGAATTCCAGGTGCAACTGATGCTCACTCACTACCACCATGCAGTTGAACCACTTCTGCTTCATATTACCAGCAGACTTCGATAAGATCGAACCCGCTGTTAGTAGCCGAGTCCACAAACCAACCAACGAAAAGTCATCCCGTCGCTGTGGCGCTCAGATTTGTGATATCCTTCGCCAGTCGCTTCACCGCTTCTTTGACTTGAAATGGGTAAATTTTTGTGGTTATAACGCACCCCAAAAGCAACCCTCATGTCTGTTCCATGACACGGAGGGAGTTCAAATTTTAGAAAAGGTTGGGGGAGACAATCCAAGGACATTCAGCTATGCTGAGCTCTACATTGGCTCTAATGGCTTCAGCGAGGATGGACTTCTTGGTAGTGGAGGATTTGGTAGGGTGTACAGAGCAGTTTTACCGAGTGATGGAACAACGGTGGCAGTGAAATGCTTGGTGGAGAGAGGGGAGCGGTTTGAGAAGGCGTTCGCGGCAGAGTTGGTGGCGGTGGCTCATCTCCGCCACCGGAACCTCGTCCGCCTCCGTGGCTGGTGTGTTCATGAAGATCGGCTGTTTCTTGTATACGAGTACATGCCAAACCTTAGCCTTGATCGGATACTATTCAAACGCCCAGAAGATGTAGGTCCCGTGACTCTGAATTGGGGACAGAGAACAAAAATAATCAGTGGTCTGGCAGCTGCACTTTTTTATCTCCATGAGCAGTTAGAGACTCAGATCATACACCGGGACGTGAAAACGAGCAACGTGATGCTTGACTCCCACTATAACGCGAAGCTTGGTGATTTTGGACTGGCCAGGTGGCTAGAACATGAACTTGAGTACCAAATTATGGTACCCTCAATGAAGAATCACAAGTTTAGGATGGCAGAGACTAGTAGAATTGGGGGAACAATTGGATACTTACCACCGGAGAGTTTCCAAAGGCGAGGCTTTGCAACCGCAAAGTCAGATGTTTTCAGCTTTGGAATTGTTGTCCTGGAGATTATTTCAGGAAGGAGGGCGGTAAATCTCACATACCCAGATGATCAGATCATTTTGGTTGATTGGATCAGAAGACTCTCGGATGGTGGGAGTCTTCTACAAGCAGCAGATAGTCGCCTCCCGGATGGGTCTTACAAGCTTTCCGACATGGAACACCTGATCCACCTCGGTCTTCTATGCACCCTTCATGATGCGCAATCACGGCCTAACATGAAATGGGTTGTGGAAGCACTTTCAGGCAACCTTTGTGGGAAACTTCCGGATCTTCCATCATTCATGGCTAACCCTCTACACATCTCTTTATCTTCCCCAACTAACAGTTGCACAAACAGCACAACTACTTTGAGGTCATCGACCACAGCCAATTACCCCACAAGGTCATCCAGCATCCCCAGCACAAACGCCACATTTATCACAGCCAAGGGAGAAACTATATATGAAACCGCAGAATACCAGAACAGCGATTTCAGCTCTACAGAGAGTCGCTACCGACCAAATCATTTCCCGATGGTCGAAACTCCTCGCCAAATAGCCTTCAAGGAAATCGTTTCTGCCACTAATAATTTCTCAGATTCTCGAAGGGTCGCAGAGCTAGACTTTGGAACTGCCTACCATGGCTTCCTTGACAACAGTCAACACATCTTGGTGAAGAGGTTAGGCATGAAAACCTGCCCTGCACTGCGGGCGCGCTTCTCGAATGAACTCCAAAACTTGGGAAGACTTCGACACCGAAACCTTGTACAGCTTCGTGGGTGGTGCACTGAGCAAGGAGAGATGCTTGTCGTCTATGATTACTCAGCAAATTGTCTTCTAAGTAACCGTCTTTTCCATCATGCTTACAAAAGCAAGCATTCAATCCTAGGATGGCATCAGAGATACAACATAGTCAAGTCGCTGGCTTCTGCCATCCGTTATCTCCATGAAGAATGGGAGGAGCAAGTGATTCACAGAAATATTACCTCTTCCGCCATCATTCTTGATCCAGACATGAACCCAAGGCTCACTTGCTTTGCCCTCGCTGAGTTCCTGACGCGAAAAGAGCATGGCCACCATATAGTTGTTGACAACAATAAGTCGGTTCGTGGGATTTTTGGTTATATGTCACCAGAGTCTATGGAATGTGGTCATGCGACCCCAATGGCTGATGTTTATAGTTTTGGCGTGGTGGTGCTTGAGGTTGTTAGTGGGCAAATGGCAGTCGACTTTCGGAAACCAGAGGTACTATTAGTAAAGAGAGTCCATGAATTCGAGGCACAAAAAAAACTTTACACTGAATTGGCAGACTGGAGGCTGGATGGAGAGTACAATCACAAGGAACTGGTGAGGCTGGTAAAGTTAGGAATGGCTTGCACACGCTCGAAGCCAGAATCAAGACCAAGCATGAGGCAGATTGTCAGCATTCTCGACGGGCATGACAAATATTTCATGGAGGAAGGGCTAAAGAAGGAGAGAAGAGAAGAATGGAAACAGAGCAATGCTTATTCGATGTTACTGATTAAGAGAATCCAAGCTCTAGGAATACAATGAAGCTTCACATGACATGCAACAACAACATAAAGACAGAAAATGTACACAGTATTTTCTCATAGCCTAATTAAGTAGGAAGAATACAGTAAACCACAGGATGTGTTTAAACATCTGGTGTTCTCATGATTTTCAAGTACAATATATGGATTGCGCATACAGATAGGAACTCGCACGAATATCAAATCGGAAGTTCTATACCCGAGTAGAACACATATGATGTAAACATGACATGACATCACCATTAGATATTACAAACCCAAGGATATATACACACTTACTGACCTCACGTCAGGTCGTCTCAATTGTCCTTTTCTTAGGTATCTACTTAACTCGCAATTATGGGAATGTCATCATCTGTATCCATCCCAACCCAGTTGACCAAAGAAAAAAGGAACTCCCGGAAGCTGACATTCCCATTCCTGTCACAGTCCATTTCTTCTGCAATTATGATAAACTATGAGGAATTGCAACAGCGAAGTTAGTTCATAGCCATAAAGAAGGCCCATACCAAATCGAGTCCTACTAATGTGCGCAGGGGATCTTTCCCAAGGTGAAGCCTCATTCAATGCCTTAACCAGGTCTTTTTTGTTCAGCTTTCCATCACCATTTTTGTCGAGAAACAGGAATGCTTCTATTATAGTATCAAACGTTGCTTTAAGCTGTGGAGAACCCATCTTCGATGTCTGAAACAGAGTATGATGGAGTTAGGTGCAGCACGGGTTAACTAGAAAGTGATTTGAACATAACAACAAAACAAAAAGATTCAAAAGGAGTCAAATGTGCTTACGGTGTTAGAAGAGGTGGCAGGGTCTATCAGAAGATAAATGAGACACAGAAGGACAATAAACTCGTTGAATTGTATCCCTTCAATTTCGTCCATGTCACAGGAACCAAAAAGATCATTAATCTCCTGTTCTGTGAGTTCAACTTGCAGTTTCTGTAAGCATTTCTTAAGTTCCTCTAGGTCAATAGTTCCATTAGAATCTTCATCTGTACAGGAAGGCATCAGACATGAAGAAACAAACTAAAAATTCTGGAATAATCCTCCCTGAAAGTCCCAAGGTTATTGCACGCTATAAACTGAAAGCAACCTTATTAGAACTCACCATACTGTTCAAATACACCTCTAATCTCTTTCAAACCCTCTTTGAACTGAGGGAATCGCATGATTATGCTATTGATTGATCTGAAATTGTTACGTCCTGGTGCACTTCTCTTAACGTCCATCATCTTCCTTTCAAGCTTATTATCTAATCTCTTATACTTGTTTGGTGAACTACCACAGCAGAGAATACCTCCCACTTTGTTGGACAATGACTTCAGACTAGGGCAAGGGTGAGATAAGCCTTCAAAATAGAAAAAAAAATGATGAGTAAAAGTAAGCACAAGCATAAAGATCAAACTTCGATAAATGATTTCTGTGTCTATTCTAGATTCTTGTACCATTACATACAAAGCTTAGTCTTGAATGCCATTATTCAGGTAAATGTTTGCATACGGTAAAAATTTTATGAGTGGAATGAAGGTTAAACTGCCACGCAGATATTGTAGATAAACAACCCACTTGCATAACTCCAAGATATTGTTGCCCATATTGGATAAGAAAAGGTACCAATGGTGGAAGAAGGCAGGCAGAGAAAACGATGATTGTAGACGTCAATAACCGTACAGAGTACTGACCAGAAAAACTCATATTAAGTCTCCTGCCAGCAATAGCTGTGGCAAGTTCTAATAGCTGAGTGAGATGACCAGGAGGTGATGATGGTAAGTTTGTGGCTACAGTAGCCAAATGAATACATTCTGTTGGTGATGAAGGTGTCTGACAGTGAAAGAAGGTGAAGACGGCAAGTTGACAGTTGCGGCGCTATTAACTGTGACATCAGTGATAGGTGGCACTCATGGTTGCTGGTATCTGAAGGCAAACCATTTTTTGCCCCGTGAGTCAGTGAGGTACTTTTCTGGTGGGAGTAAAATAAAGTCGCTTTTTACCTCTATGTGATGCGGAAATGCTTTCAAGAACGATTCAGCCTTATGTGCAATAGCTACTGTCAATTGTATCCCAAAAAGGGAAGATTCATCTAGTCCAATAGCAGAAAATCCATGGAGTGGTGCCTTATCTATATGATGTTAATGCAAATTAAACATGCTTCTTAAAAACATAAACACAAGACAGAAATGCATCGAGAATATTTATGCTCAGTCGTGCAAGCAAAATATCAGCTTGTCATATTCGATTCACCTTTTCCAACTCAAGTGTAATTGAACCTTTGCCATATTAAACATCACTAATAATACTGTCATACGAATATCAACAGACATTTAGAAGTCATATTTAACAGATGGAAAGGAAACGAAATCGCAACAGATGCTAAGGAAGGTTTCCTTCAGCAGGATCTAAGTTTCCAAAGACAATTCTATTAATCCCCTCACTCTAATCTCTGCCCTTGGTGTACGACAATTCCTATTTAGGCTCACTACACAGTCCACATAACTATATCTGTATATCAAGTCAAATTTATTTGAACAATACACCTTCACAACAGACAAAGCAACAAATTACAAGCTTCAAGGACCTTACAAAATGCTACCATTTTGTATTCTGTAGCACTTATGTACGAAAAGAAGCTTACTTAGAAATGTAAACATCTATAATGGCAATTCCAAGACTCGGGTAACAAGCAAAAATGAAGAAGAGCAGTTCAGCAGAAAAACAGAAGAAGGGAATTCCCTTCTTCTGTTATAGCTTTCCGTTTGTCATTTGAGCTTTTTAAACATCTGTTCAGCAGAAATTTGTTTCTTCCACCAACTTTTCTTGATATTTCATCCTCAGCCCATCTCAGCCTTTTTCCCCACAGTAGTTGGTAAATGCCCTCAACTATGCAAACAGTGAAGTTCCAACCAATGACGCCCTTTCTCACTACAATAATTGTTACCTCTCAGTCTACCAATTCACCTCTTCTTGCCTTGCCGACTTGGCAGAAACCACGTATTCTAACTCAAGAATGAAGTGGCTTACTTGAACATGTCCAAACCATCTCGAGTATCGGATTTACGATTAGCATCATCCCTACCTCCTCCCTAACGTCCTCATTAATTTCTTTTTTGTATTTCCTGATGGCCGCTCTCTTCCTGCGTTACCCAACTTTCCCTGATAAGTGATATCTTTAAGTATGTCTTTCATCTCCTAACTACCATCTTCATTCATTTTTTCTTATTATTGCAACGAATCCTTGAAAGAATAAGCCAATTTAACTGGTCACTGATTTCCCAACAGCCAACTAAGAGGAGTCGTCTCTCTCAACACATGCCACATACTTCCAACATGGCTAATTTAGCAAAAGAGAATACTAAATTTGGCTAATCAATAAGGGAACTAAAGGCAACTTGTGTCTAGTCACCAAATGCTCTAAAAGCTTAAGCCATTGAAGAATGGGCCCAACAATATATACATGCTAAAACTCCTTTTCACGTGCCAGCCCCCAATTGCACATGGAGAAACAAATTAAGGAGAAACAAATCAAGGTTCACCATCACCAAGTGCAAAATAAACGAGTTGCAGGTTGCACCATTATAAAGGGGGACCAACTATGCAAGGGAAAGTATTAAGCCCAAGACCTTGCGCAACGAGACCTTTGTTAGATAATGGGCCAACAATGTATATCATGCCTAAGAACAAGAGTAAAACCATTAACCTTTATCTCAAAGATGGATGGAAATGCCCAACTGATAAGCCACTACCCACAATCCCGAGTTGTTCCAACATGTCTTCATGATTTAAGACAAGCTCTTAGAGATCTGGTTCATCAACACCAGTCCAAACTCGGCTCCTTCACACACAGTTCGTGTTCTAAGCATCCTGTTTTCAACATATTTCTTTGATTTCAAGCATCGTTAGTTGTAGTTGTATTTTCCCTCCTTTTTAGTAAATTGACTATGCTTTGACATTTCCATCAAAAATTACCTGTTCATACTTCGGGGCAGTGCATCATAAAACCATAAATCACTAATGAGTCCATAATTCTTAGGACACTCTTAACGCGTTTGAAAAAAATTTCACCAAAATCCACCAAGTACACGAGCACATCATGACCCTAAATATCAATAAGAAAATCATACCCCTCTATAACACTTTTCAAGATAACCAACAAAGAGATCAACACCAACCACGAATCCAAACAAACAGTCTTTCAGTTCAACGAGTGCCAAATACGTGTTTCAACGAAGTAGATTAACAATCAAGAAGCTGATAATTACATATCACATTGAAGAAGAAACCCTAATTAATCCCTGCAGCACGAGTACATCATAGTTCTGTCACGTATAATCACCAACAAGTACAAGAAAATCATGGGTTTTGCAGCAGCTTTTCTTAATCATCAATGATTGTTACAATGTCCAAAAAAATAC
>JAVXUP010004338.1:0-34501 GCA_033070095.1 Escallonia herrerae | reverse complement strand
GTTGATAGCGCTAGCAAAATGGGAGATCTGCTAGCGCGATCTGACCGTCCATCCCGAAGGGATGGACGGCCCAGATCGCTTATTTTTGCGGCGCTGTCAGTAGTCCGCTACACAGTGTAGCGGACGGACTTTTTACCATTTTGCCCCTGCTCCCCCTCCGCTACACTGTCTAGCGGACCACTTTCTTGGGCCCACGTTGACAGCCAAAAAGTCATCCGCTAGACAGTGTAGCGGACGACTGACTCCGTCAATGTCAGTCCTGTCGATGCACGACTGTTACTTTGTCATTATCCCACCGTCCGCTAGACAGTGTAGCGGACCGTTTTTCCCTTTCTTTACTTCGAAACCCTTATTCATTCCTTCTAAACTGCTATTCATTCCTTCTTCTCACAATTCTTCTAGCGGCGTTGGCAAGTAGATCGGCGCAATTTCTTCTCAAGAAATCCTTTATTCGACGAATCAATCACGTAAGTTCACAAACCAATCCTTTATTTGTTCATAATCTAGAGTTGTTATCGCGGCTTATGCATGATTTTGAATGTGTGCGCGGTGCATTGTGCTAGCGTTTGTCAATGTATCTATACATATATATAGATTATATATGTGTATTGCGTATTATTTGTTCATGTGATTTCACTTGTAAAATCCCATTCCGTGTCTGTTTGTATCTATGTACATTGCATATACACAGCATGTGAACTTATGTGAGTATTATCTGATCACATGCTAGCGTTGACTGTGCTAGCGTTGTATGTTTGAGAATGTTTACGCTTCCAACCTTGCCGTTTTGCATAATTTCAGTTGCAAAAAATGGATTTCAACCCTGGACCAGAAGATCCGTCCGTATTATACGACCAAGCAAACCATATCAGTACGCTCATATGGGATGGTGGAGTAAGATACTTATTTTATCAACTTTGTTATTCTTGGGAACGTTGTATATCGTTTAATTTGCTTAAATTGTATTTATTAATTCGTAGGAAAGAGCACTTCTCAACACAGTAGAAGTATCCGATAATTTTAAAGCATGGAAATTGAACAGAACCCAGAAAAGATTACTGCGTGGGATTGGGTTTGGGATTTTCACGCATGGGCAGATCTTTCAACAACTTGACCGGCACTTAATAGGTGCCCTTGTTGAAAGGTGGAGAAGTGAAACGAATACGTTTCACTTCCCTCTCGGAGAGCTGACAATTACCCTAGAAGATGTAGGGTTCATCTTAGGGTTACCGGTGACGGGGCGGCCGGTAATAGCTCCTCCGTCGGAAGCAACGAATAAGAGACCGCTAGGGACTTCTTTACTTCGATACCCCAGGATCAATTTAGCACTGGTGGTATCAAGTTGAAGTGGTTGGTAGATACCTACAAGGTTCTGCCGGATAACTACACGGATCAGATGCTTGTGCTGTACACACAAGCTTTCCTCTTGTGGGTGATGGGGGCAATTCTGTTCCCAACAACGTCGAAGAATACCGTCAGCGTCAAATATTTACCGTTGTTGGGTAACCTGCTGGAGGTTGGGGATTATGCCTGGGGAGCCGCAACTCTTGCGTACCTGTACCGAGCATTGCACAAGGCAACGAGGCCCGACTCCAAAGCGATATGTGCATGTCTCTCGCTATTGCAGGTATATCATACAATTCTTGATTACGTGCTCGTTTCTTTTTTTTTGGTTGAATTGACAATAAAATTTGACGATACTTTATTTAATTTGTCTTTGCTCTCAGGTGTGGTCTTATGAACACCTTGCTACCGGCGCACCCAGGCGTAGGGACGGAACCGATAATGTGTGGCCTCGGTTGTGCGCCTGGGAGTACAGCCGAAAGGACAGCCACTACCAGAGGAGAGACGATCCCCATCACAACATTACGTACTATCGGGGGGAGCTCGACTCGTTATCTCCTGGCCAGATGCGATGGGCACCGTACAAACATTTGGCGCGACGGGTGGGAGAGTCGTTCGTCTTCACGCTCTCCGGGTTGCAACGCACACCCCTGATCCACTTCGAGGTCGCAGAGTGGCAGCTGCCAGATCGCGCTATGCGCCATTTTGAGTGCCTGCAGGGGTTGCCAGCCGACGCGCCGGATATGAGGCTTAACAGGAACCCACCGGGTGTCGGACGGTTTGGCAAGGCGAATGCGCACGACTTGTGCGCACGAGAACTTGAGGTTTGGGATTCCTGGCAGGACACGCTGGCGGCCATTGTGTCGGAGCCTGACCCCGTGATCAGCATCGAACAGTACAATGGGTGGTACTACCGCATCACCCGGAGGAGAGTAGCTCCAGTAAGGTTTGAACGCGGGGAGAAGTACCACCCTAGGGGTCAGATCGATGAGCACATGGCATACAATCTGGTAAGTTGGCCAACCAGTGCTTTAATTGAACTTGATGATTCTAACTGTGTATGAAGTTACTTATTTATTATCTCTTTGGATGTAGGTTAATGCCTCGTTCGCCTTCTTCCAGAAGTTGCGCGAGCGGAAGGATTTGGTGGATGCAATGGGCGAGGAGCTTCGCCAACAGGCTGATGCGTTGGCGTATGGCTGCGGGAATTTTTTACACCAAGCATCGGGCCAGCCTTCCGGCGTCAGCCCGGGAATGGGTTATCCGGGGTGGCAGCCCCCATATGTGAGCGAGGGATACACCGATCCCTCGGGACAGACTTCGGGAGTGAGCCAGGGATATGGTGGTCCCTCTGTACCGGGAATGGGTGGTGATTGGGGACCGCCAAGCACCATGGGCCAGGCTCAAGCGCCGTGGGAAGACTACAGTGTGCCCTCCTTCTCTTTGCTATTGGACTCGGAACCCCAACCCTTCTCTCAGAGTCAAGTCACGCAAGACTGGGGTTTCGGACACATCAGTCTGTCGGAGACACTGCCCATTGTCCCGTGGGCAGGACCATCTATTGCCGAAGGAGGGCAATATCCCCCGGTCGACCCCCCGAAGGAGTGCAATATCGCAAAGGGCATCCAGTGAAGCCCCTAAAGCCGCATAAATGCCAAATAATCAGAGAGCGTTATTTTAGCGGCTTCCCCCGGGACAAAGCGTTGTATAGTGTGAATCATCCGGAGGGCATGGATTACACTTGCGAGTGGGGAGAAATGGCCTCCCTGGCTCCGGGGAGTTGGTTAGACAACGGTGTCATCTCCACATACGTGGAGATTCTGAAGGAAAGGGGTCGGGAGCGGCTGAACGAGTACCTGGCCATTTTTTTGGTGGATGCCTTTTTTCATAGCCTCCTAGTGTCTGAATGGCATGAGTGGGTCGAGCAAAGGCGGAAGAAAAAGTTGAGCCAGTGGAGACCGTCCGCTAACCTACGAGCGTATCTTGCTAGGGATAGTCCAGTGAGCGCAAGTGTTGCCGACGTGTTTCTAATCCCATTTTTAGGGGAAAGCCACTGGTACTTGGTTTGCTATGAACCGGTGGAGAAAGTCGTATCGGTGATCGACAGTCTCCACGACGATACCGCCTTTATGCCTGTGCTGCAGATGTACAAAGCCCAGTTGGACTCAATGGTAATATTACGATTGTTGTTTAACAGTTATTGTAACTTGGCATAAATGTTAACTCGTGTCTTACGCCGTTTTGTGTTTCTTGCAGAATATATTTTGTGCAATGGTCAATGGTGTCCGTGGTAACCCTGTACCGGCGCGGCCAAAGCTCGATTGGCGACTGAAGAAGAGGAGGCCCAAGCAACGTAACACTTCGGACTGCGGCGTTTTCCTTTGCATGTACATGGATTACATTTGCCGGTCCGAGAGCCTCAAGGCGGCGGTGTGGAGCCAAGCAGAAGTAGACACCTTTAGATATAGAATGGCTTGGCAAATTATGAAAGGCCGGCCTAGAGCGGTTAGGTTTATTGTAAATCCGGCTAATGCCGAGAATCCCTCCCAACATGATTCCCCCAGTTGACATTGTACCATTACACTGTTAATTTTTTTTAATAAACTATGATTATTTAGAAAGCTCTCATTGATTTGTGTTGAAGATTATTGATTGATTGATTTGTCTGATTTCCGTTGAAGATGATTTGAGTTTGGTTTTTTTGGCTCTCATTGAGAATGATTGAAAGGTGGAAAACAAAATGTGTAGCGGACAGTTTCCAAGTGTTGGGTTAAGACATTCTGCTGGTCTGTCCGCTACACAATGTGGCGGACAGTGGAGGAAGTGAAAATTTTCCAAGTGTTGGGTTAAGACATTCTGCTGGTCCGTCCGCTACACAATGTAGCGGACAGTGGGGGAAGTGAAAAATTTCTAAGTGTTGGGTTGAGACATTCTGCTGGTCCGTCCGCTACACAATGTGGCGGACAGTGGGGGAAGTGAAAATTTTCTAAGTGTTGGGTTAAGACATTCTGCTGGTCTGTCCGCTACACAATGTGGCGGACAGTGGGGGAGTGAATTTTCTAAGTGTTGGGTTAAGACATTCTGCTGGTCCGTCCGCTACACAATGTAGCGGACAGTGGGGGAAATGAAAATTTTTTAAGTGTTGGGTTAAGACATTCTGCTGGTCCGTCCGCTACACAATGTAGCAGACAGTGGGGGAGTGAATTTTCTAAGTGTTGGGTTAAGACATTCTGCTTGTCCGTCCGCTACACAATGTAGCAGACAGTGGGGAAGTGAAAATTTTCTAAATGTTGGGTTAAGACATTCTGCTGGTCCGTCCGCTACACAATGTAGCGGACAGTGGGGGAGTGAATTTTCTAAGTGTTGGGTTAAGACATTTTGCTGGTTCGTCCGCTACACAATGTAGCGGACAGTGGGGGAAGAAGTGTTGGGTTAAGGCATTCTGCTGGTCTGTCCGCTAGACAATGTGGCGCTTGCTCATTGTGTGAATTAGGCTCCTCGCGACCTTACCCATCTTCTTGTATTGATGCATCTGACTCACCTTAGAAGGAGTTACTAACGGGTGATTGTGTGCCAGTTCCAGGCTGGTAATAAGCCAATGATCATTATTGGCTTTGTAGCTTACGAACATCTTGACCTGACAATTTGTGTGCTCAAAGCAGTCCCGTCTTCTACGCGAATATCCTATTTCGTCATCACTGTCATCATTGCCTACGCGTGTCTCATTTTGCTGTGGATTTCTGCCCCTATGACACTCGTATAAGCGAAAGCATATCTTTTTTGTTATGTTGCTTGTTCTTGTAGTCTTTATTCTAATGCCAAAACCAACCCTCAATGAATACGCTCGAAAACATTCTTCAGCTTCTTCCAATGTTTGAAATGTTCGTCCTAAATATGGATCACTAGCATCTACGGGGACCCCACGACACGAAATCAGACATTGTGAAACAAGACCTGTGTAGAAATAGACTACGCTTAACAATCAAATGACATTTCTAATTGAAAATATTACCTAAAAATTACCTTGGCGAATAGACCAATTTTGGATGACAAACATACCGTATGCATAACTCCTGAAAGTGTCTCCAAATTAACAATTATTAATTTACTGAACATAACAAATTAAAATTACTAAGATAAATAGACGAATTCATCATGCCAAAAAATCGAATTAAACTATAATTTTATTTAGAGTTAACAAATTATACCTTTTTTATGAACATCATGTTTAGAACATCACAAATTGAAGAATAGAGTGACAAATTTCTAGAACATAAAAAAAAATCTATACTTTTTTGTCCGAACAAAATAAAATTATATTTTACCGTTCAATCCAAAAAGAAAACTTCACCATTCGCAAACTTACCTTACTTGAGTGAAGCTTGAAGCAAGTTTTACTCGAAGCTTGAAAGGAGCTGAAAATGGAAGCGAGTCCGAAGGAGAAGAAAATTGTAGCCGAAGGAGCTTGAGGAATTCCGACAACCCGTCGTGTGTTGAAATAAAGGTATAAACACATGGAAATGTGTCAGTTGTGTCAGGGAAGTCAGTCGTCCGCTACACTGTCTAGCGGACGACTTTTTGGCTGTCAACGTGGGCCCAAGAAAGTGGTCCGCTAGACAGTGTAGCGGAGGGGGGAGTAGGGGCAAAATGGTAAAAAGGTCCGTCCGCTACATTGTGTAGCAGATCACTGACAGCGCCGCAAAAATAAGCGATCTGAGCCGTCCATTCCTTCGGGATGGACGGCCAGATCAAGCTAGCAAGATCTCCCATTTTGCTAGCGCTATCAACGGATCAGCTCCCATATATATATATATATGTATATATATATATATGTATACATATATATATATATATATTATGTATATATGTATACATATGTATATATAATGTATGTATACATATGTATATATAATGTATATATGTATATATATGTATACATATGTATACACATGTATATATATATGTATACATATGTATACACATGTATATATATATATACATATGTATATATATATATACATATATACATGTGTATACACATGTATATATATATATATATATATATATATATATATATATATATATATATACATGTGTATACATATGTATATACATATATACATGTGTATACACATGTATATATATATATATATATATATATATATATATATGTGTGTGTGTGTGTGTGTGTGTGTGTGTGTGTGTGTGTGGGAGCTGATCCCTTGATAGCGCTAGTAAAATGGGGTATTTGCTAGCGTGATCTGGACCGTCCATCCCGAAAGATGGACGGCCCAGATCACGCCTTTTTTTAAAACTGTCAGTCTTCCGCGACACAGTATCGCGGATGGCTTATTTTACCTTTTTGCCCCTCTACGCCGTCCGCGATACTGTGTAGTGGACGAGTGAGGGGCCCTGACAAAAAGTTGTCCGCCACACAGTGTGGTGGACAACCCTTAGGCTGACACATGTCAGTACCTGTCCCGTCAGTCCTTGTCCTTATCTGTCACGTCAATAGTTGGAAGTACACAGTGGAGGCCAATATATTGTCCGCGATATAGTATAGCGGACGGATAACATATATACAAAAAAACCCTAACTACGATCCTCTTCTCCATTCTTCCTACTCACAAATATTCCCAGCGGCGTTGGCAAGCAGATCTGTGCAATTTCTTATTAATAGCAGCTTTAATACTCTAATAGATCACGTAAGTTCACAAAATCAATCATTTACATGTTCGTTATCCATAGTTGTGATGAATATTGTGTTTTATGCGTGGTTTTGATTATGCATTGAGCATGTGCTAGCGATGATGAAGATTTATATATGTATGTATAAGTTCATGTGCTAGCGTTTGTAAAATCCTATTCCGTAGATGTATATATATCTATTATATATACATGTATAAGTTCATGTGCTAGCGTCGTATTTTTGCCAGCGACTGTCAAAATCCAAACCGTAAAATCCAAACTGAGAAGGTTTTTCCCTAATTTCAGTTGCAAAAAATGGAATTTAACCCTGGACCAGAAGATCCAGCCATGTTATACGACCAAGCCAACCATATCAGTACGCTCATATGGGATGGTGGAGTAAGATACATTATTTATCAAACTTTCTTATTCTTACGAACGTTGTATACCGTTTGTTTTGCTTAAATTGTATTTATTAATTCATAGGAAAGAGAACTTCTCACCACCGTAGAAGTATCTCACGAGTTCACATCATGGAATTTGAACAAGTCCCAGAAAAAGATACTGAGTGGAATTGGGTTTGGGATTTTCACGCATGGGCAGATCTTTCAACAGCTTGACCGGGCCTTGATAGGTGCCCTTGTTAAAAAGTGGAGAAGTGAAACGAACACGTTTCACTTCCCGCTCGGAGACATGACAATTACCCTTGAAGATGTAGGGTTCATCTTAGGGTTGCCGGTGACGGGGCGGCAGGTAATTGCTCCTCCGTCGGAAGTAACGAATAAGAGAACCGCTAGGGACTTCTTCACTTTGATACCCCAGGATCAATTTAGCACTGGCGGTATAAAGTTGAAGTGGTTGGTAGATACCTACGTGGTTTTGCCGAAAAACTATACTGGCCGTGAGCTTGTGCTGTACACAAAGGCCTTCCTCTTGTGGGTGATGGGGGAAATTTTATTCCTAACGACGTCGAAGAACACGGTCAGCGTGAAATATTTACCATTGTTGGGTAACTTTTCAGAGGTTGGGGATTATGCCTGGGGTGCAGCGGTTCTTTCGTATCTGTACCGAGCATTGCACAAGGCAACGAGGCCCGACGCCAAAGCCATATGTGCATGTCTCTCGCTATTGCAGGTATATCATATAAATCCTTTCTTCGTTATTTTTTTTT
This sequence comes from Escallonia herrerae, assembly GCA_033070095.1. Classification (NCBI taxonomy): domain Eukaryota; kingdom Viridiplantae; phylum Streptophyta; class Magnoliopsida; order Escalloniales; family Escalloniaceae; genus Escallonia; species Escallonia herrerae. Next base: position 26,298 of record JAVXUP010004338.1, on the reverse strand, counting down.
TTTTTGCTGAATCGACGATATAAATATAATTTGCGAATGTTCTCAGGTGTGGTCTTATGAACACCTTGCTCCCGTTGCACCAACACGTAGGGATGGAACCGACAAAGTGTGGCCTCGGCTGTGTGCTTGGGAGTACAGCCGGAGGGTTACCCATTACCAGAGGAGAGTTGATCCCCATCACAACATTATGTACTATCGAGGGGAGTTCGACCGTCTATCTCTGGGCCAAATGAGTTGGGCACTGTACATACGTTTGGCGCCACGGGTGGGAGAGTCATTCGTCTTCATGCTCTTCGGGTTGCAGCGCACACCCCTGATCCACTTCGAGGTCGCAGAGTGGCAGCTGCCAGACCGAGCAATGCGCCATTTTGAGTTGGAGCAGGGTTTGCCAGTCGATGCCCCAGATATGAGGGTTAACAGGAACCCACCCGATGTCAGACGGTTTGGCAAGGCCAATGCCCAAGAATTGTGCGCGGCCAAAATACAGCTTTGGACTTCTTGGCAGGACACACTGGCGGCCATCGTCTCGGAGCCTGACCCCGTTATCAGCATCGAACAGTACAATGAGTGGTACTACCGCATCACTCGGAGGAGAGTAGCCCCAGTAAACTTTGAACGTGGGGAGAGGTATGCGCCTAGGGGTCAGATCGATGAGCGTATGGCATACAATCTCGTAAGTTGCCCAACAAGTCTGACTTGTCTTGAATTTGATGAATATAAATGTCTGATTGAAGTTACTTATTTTTTATCTCTTTGGATGTAGGTTAATGCCTCGCTGGCATTCTTCCAGAAGTTGAGTGAGCGGAAGGATCTGGTGAGCGCAATGGGCGAGGATCTTCGCCAACAGGCTGCTGCATTGGCTTTAGGCTGCGGGAATTTTTTACGCCAAGCATCGGGACAGTCTTCAGTCGTTAGCCCGGATATCGGTTATACGGGCATCAGCCAGGGATACGGTGATCCCTCCGGACAGGCTTCAGGGGTGAGCCAGGGAGTTGGTGGTCCCTTTGTAGTGGGGATGGGACAGGCTCAAGCATCGTGGGATGATTACAGCGGCCCCTCCTTTAATTTGTTCTCGGAACCCGAACCCCTCTATCAGAGTCAAGTCACGCAAGACTGGCCTTTCTCCGAGGCACTGCCCACTGTCCCGTGGGCGGGACCAGTTGGCGCCCCCGGAGGGCAATATCCCCCGTTTGACCTCCCCAGGGGGCAATATCTACCGGAGGAAGAAATGGCCGGAGAGCAATATCTGGCCGAACCAGGAATTGGAGGCCAATATCCCTTGCTCTTGCCCCCCGGCCAGGGCAAGATTTGCCGGTTGACCCCCAAGGGCAATATCTGAAAGGGCATCCAGCCAGGCCTCTAAAGCCTCATAAACGCGAGCTAATTCGAGGCCGTTATTTTAGCGGGCCCCCAATACGGACAGAACTATGACGTGGATCACCTGGGGGGCTTGGATTACAATGCCTCTTGGATAGAATTGGCCTCACTGGCGCCGGGAGCTTGGATTATAATGCCTCATGGACAGAATTGGCCTCGCTGGCGCCGGGAGCTTGGTTAGACAGCGGTGTCATCTCGCACTACGCACAAATTCTAAGGCAAAGGGGTCGGGAGCATCCAAACATCGGTCTGCACGTTTTTATCTTGGACGTTTTTTTTCATCAGATCCTAATCCAAGTGTGGAATGACTGGTGCAAATCAAGGAAGGGGAGAGGCCTGGCCCAGTGGAGACTGTCCGTTAACCTACAAGCCTATCTTGGGCGGGATAGTCCAGCGAGCGCAAGTGTTGCCGACGTGTTTCTAATCCCATTTTTAAGGAATACCCACTGGTACTTGGTTTGCTACGAACCAGTAGAGAGGACGGTATCACTCCTTGACAGTCTCTACGATGATACTGACGTGATGCCTGTGATTGACATGTACCGAGGCATAGGCCAGTTGGATGCCATGGTGAGATCCTGTTTACTTCTTATTGTAACTTGCATATTCTAAAGCCGACCGATTAATCTTATTCTGTTGACTATGTTTAATGTTTAATGCTTATTATGTTTATCGCAGAATCTATTTGCTGGCTTGGTCAATGGTAGGCGTCAGGATAAGGTACAATGCAGGCTGGACCTCATTTTCCGATTGAAGAGGCGTAGGCCCAAGCAACATAATTCCTCAGACTGCGGCGTCTTCCTCTGCATGTACATGGATTACATTTGTTGATCTGAGAGCCTCAAGAAGACCGTCTGGAGCCAAGAATGCATACAAGGCTTTAGGTATATGATGGCTTGGCAAATTATGAATGGTCGGCCTAGAGCTATTAGGCTTATTGTAAATCCGTGTAAGGAACAACAAACAGCCGCAGGGGATGGGGGTCCCAATTGACATTGTAACATTATATTCACTTTCTAAATAAACATATATTGAATGCGATTGATTTTTATTGACCGATATCGTTGTATTGAATTCAATTGAGTGTTTGGTTTGTGGTCAGAGGTGTTTGATTTGTGATGTGGTTAGAGATAGCGCATCTTGGCTAATTGACTGATTTGTGATTTGCTTTGAACGCTGGGAAACAAAGTGTTGGATATCTGTCTTTCTGTAGGGCCAAAAAAAAACAGTGTTGGAAAGTTATCTTTCTGCGACACCGTCCGCTACATAGTATAGCGGACGAGCAGAGCAAAAAAAAACTATGCTGCAAAGTTTTGTTTCTGCCGAACCATCCACTACATAGTATAGCAGACGCGACAGTACAAAAAAAAAAACTAAGTTTTGGAAGTTTTCTTTCTGCAGGACCGTCCGCTACATAGTATAGCGAACGAGGAGAGTACAAAAAAAAAAACTAAGTGTTGCGAAGTTTTGTTTCTGCGGGATCGTAAGTGTTGGGAAGTTTTCTTTCTGCGGGACCGTCCATTACACTATGTAGTGAACGTTGAGAAAACAACATAAAGGATCGTCAGTGCTATAGTGTAGCGGACGTGGAGAGTTGATAGTTAAAGTTGGCTTTCTGCGGCACCGTCCGCTACATAGTATAGCGGACGAGGAGGCTATCAAAAAAAAAAAAAACTAAGGGTTGGTTTGACAAAACTTTTTTTTTGGTTTTCAGTTTTTAAAGAGCAGTTTTTAAAGAGAAGCTTAATTTTTTTTTTTACAAAAACAAGTGGGTGTTTGATAACCTTTTTTTTTTTAGTTTTTTTTTTTGGTGTTTGGTAACCCTTTTTATTTTGACTTTTTTTTTTGGGTGGTTTACGGTGGCGGTGGTGGGACGTAGCGTTGGTCGACGGTGGTGGTGGCCGGCGTTGGTCGACGGTGGTGGTGGCCGGCGGTGGCTGGTGGCTGCCGGCGGTGGTGTGGCGGCCGGAGGTGGCTGCTGGCAGTTGTCGACGGTAGTCGCCGGCGGCCGGAGGTGGCTGCCAGCAGTCACCAGCGGCCAGAGGTGGCTGCCGACGGTCGCCGGCGACCACCGTCGGCGACTACTGGCAGCCACCTCCGGCCGCCGGTGGTGGTCACCGGCGGTGGTCGCCAGCGGCCGGAGGTGGCTATCGGCGGCAAGCGGTGGTCACCTGAGGTGGCTGCCGGCGGTGGGAGGGTGGTGGTGGTGGTCTAAAAAAAAAAACAGTTTTTGGAGTTTTTTTTTTACTCTTCAGTTTAAAAACTGGTTTTTTAAATTAGAGAAGGAAAAAAAATGGTTACCAAATGCACTTTTTTTTTTTCCAATTTTCAAAACTGAAAAAAAGAGAAAAAAAAACCCGCGTCAAACGTGGCCTAAGTGTTGGAAAGTTGTGTTTCTGCGGGATAGTCCGCTACACTATCTAGCTGATGTTAAAACTTAGTCTTGGAAAGTTGTGGGGACTGTTCGCTATATAGTATAGCGGACAAAAAAAAATTAAGTGTTGGCCTTTCTGCGGGACCGTCCGTGCTATAGTGTAGCGGACGTGAAGGGCCAAAAAAATACTAACCACCGCCCGCTACATAATGTAGCGGACGTGGAGGGCACCAAAAAAAAAAACTAAGTGTTGGATAGTTGGCCTTTCTGCGGGACCGTGCGCGCTATATTGTAGCGGACGGCAAAAATTCTGTTTTAATAAATTCTAGCGACCGAAGACTTGTTTTAGCGACAAAATCAACAAGCTCAAAATAGTGGGAGATTTGTTTTCGCGACGAAATCAACAATCTCAAATCAAGAATCAACAATCTCAGTATCGACGGAATCTCAAACGGCACAATTAAGAACCTAAAATTCGGAACAATAATTAACATTACATAAAATTATTCAATACATAATTTAGGGTTCAACATTGGGGGAAATAAGTTTTTTCACAAGTGCTCCGATCAAAGACCGTCACTTGAAAATTTCATTTCCCCGTGTGTTGAAACACTACAAAGTCCCCGAGTTGGAGGTCATGCTGCTGCACGAATTCGTTCCAACCCTTTGCGAAACAAATTTGACCTTGGCCGTGCTTCATCTTGATTCTAATATGCCATGACCCCTTGCGGCTGGTTAAAGTTGAATCGAAATAAATTGTGGTAAGTCAATCGGAAAAGGCTACCGGTATGTCCTAACATATTCACAATACAAAAAACAAATAGGTAAGTTTTTAACCAAAGATCAAACTTTTAACACCAAAAGTAACACAGAGAAAGCGGGATGGCCTACAAGTTCTGTATCAAAACCAGGCATCATGACTTTGAAGAAGTGTCTGCCTGCAAGGTGCATGTTGCCTACAAATTCGTTGCTGCTCGACAAATCAGAAGCCATCACGCCGGGAATGTCGCTGGAGGGGAGGACGGTGGTGTCGCCGGAGAAGTGCGTCACCGGAGATGTGGACCGCCATATATGAGGTAGCGGCTGGGTGAGATGTGCGAGACAGATAAAGAAACAAACGAGAGTGATAAAGATGATTGGCCTCTGATAAATATATAACAGGATAGAGTCATCTGCTACATTGTGAGGCGGACAAAAAGATGACCAAAAGTCTTTTTCTGCAGTCCGTCCGCTGCATTGTATAGCGAACATAAAAGAAGGTAAAAAATTTCAAAAACGTTGGAATTTTAAGACCCTACAGTGGCGTCCGGGGCTAAAAAAAAAACATAAACTTGTAGAGTTGATGGCTCTCATAGGTCCATTAGAAAATATATAACAGTATTCGGTCGAAAGATTATTAGAAAAAAAATACAAAAAATTATTACAAATGTCAAGCATAGTCCATGGCTTAAGAAAAATTATAGGTCCACTACAGCTTGTTCCTCCTCATCTTCGGCATCATCTTCTTCCCAGACTTGCAAACCCCCTGGACTTATCCCCAGTGCCTTGTAATGGTTCCGCTTGTCGTGGTCGGTCATTTTGTTGCACAATGCACACCTTCTCAGCTTTTTAGGTTGAGTTGCCGTTTCAATAGAGCTCTTCATCCGCGTAGATCTCTTGCGGCCTTTTGTTTGCGATATAATTGGATCCAAAGGCCGGATATCATTATCGTCTTCCTCCCCCGGCTCATCATCTTCTGATCCCGTTGTAGGCTCGGTGTCAACCGCATTGCTGACTGAAGCTGCTTCCAACTGGTCGACGATGGGCTCTTGCTGCTGAGCTACCTCGAGGAGATGTTTATATCCGACCATTGAAGCAGCCCCCTTTACGGACAAACGGGTGAACATCGTCACCAGATGATTATACCGCAACGTCTCTGATTCTTCAAAGTCAGTATACGGGTGCTCCGGAAAGGAAATGGTACCGTGCAACCTGTTTGCACCTTTCGTCCACCGTGATAGGACGTATTTATCGGGGATTGTCCTAATATTCTTCTGTGTGAAAAACCGCAGAATGTGTCTACAAAGGATGCCATGGAACTCAAACTTCTTGCAAACACATGTCACCGAGTCCGTCAATGTGTCGTGGCTCACCGTATAAATTCTGCGCAGCTTCTCAGGGACGAGGTCATTCACGAGCGAATAAACCTTGTACTCATTCTGCCACCTTGTTTATACTGTATCGGCCCGATTTTTGCAGCTCTACTTGGTATAGCAGGAAGATCTCCTTCGTATAGACTCTGGCACCGTTCAGCTCCAGCGGGGTCTCAAGCAACCTTCTCCTTTGCTTGTACGTGGTTGCAAAGTCTGCAGCCCTTTCTTTCACGAATAACGACGCAACCGCTTTTTGTGCGGATGTGACGAAACTCTTCAAATTGGTAGCTGTACCCACATAACTATCGAACATGGCATTCATAGATTCACTCCTGCCCGTTGTTTTCATGCCCGCAGAAAAATGCCTCCTCGTGTAAACGCCAATCCATTGCTCTTTGAGCTGGTACAAGTGCTGGAGCCACTCGTTGTCTTGCAATGAGTAATCCTCAACAAGCTTTTCCCACCTCTTCTCAAATTCCTCAATCGTTAACGACTTATTAATGCAATTTTCAAAGTCCTGTTTAAAGTCTGGATAGTTTGCATACACGTGATGCAAACGTTCAGGGTATTTGTTGCTTATGTGCCAAGTGCACAAGTTGTGTCGAGTATCTGGGAAGAAGGTAGTAATAGCCTTCTTCATTGCCAAATCTTGATCGGTGATGATAACATTGGGTGCTTTGAAGTTCATTGCTTCCAGCCACACCCTAAACAACCATTCAAAAGAACTCTCGCTCTCGTCCCTTAACAAGGCGAACCCGAACAGGATGGAGTGATAATGATGATTGACCCCCGTGAAAGGAGCGAACGACATTGAGTACTTGTTGGTACGGTATGTGGTGTCGAAAGTCACGACATCCCCAAAATGCTTATAAGCTAGCCTCGAACGACCGTCGACCCAAAAAATTGTGCTAACTCGATGCTCGTCGTCAAGTTTATAATCGAAGGTAAACTGCGGGTCCTCCATCTGCATCCGTTTCAATAGGCTCATTGTGACTTGAGCATCATTGAGGTCATACGCGGCTCGTCTATGGGTTCGGACAGCGTTACGAACGTCTGTCGTGTTAAAGTTTAAATTTTGAATTCCCCCAGCCTGTTCAGCAAGAACATTAACAATCTCGGTAGGTCCAATCCGCGCATTGCTCATTGTGTGAATTAGGCTCCTCGCGACCTTACCCATCTTCTTGTGTTGATGCATCTGACTCACCTTAGAAGGGGTTACTAACGGGTGATTGTGTGCCAGTTCCAGGCTGGTAATAAGCCAATGATCTTGCTTGGGTTTGTAGCTTACGAACATCTTGACCTGGCAATTTATGCGCTCAAAGCAATCCCGTCTTCTACGCGAATATCCTATTTCGTCATCACTGTCATCGTTGCCTACGCGTGTCTCATTTTTCACTGGGTTTCTGCCCCTATGACACTCGTATAAGTGAGAGCATATCTTTTTCGTTACGTTGCTTGTTCTTGTAGTCTTTATTCTAATGCTAAAACCAACCCTCAATGAATATGCTCAAAAACATTCTTCAGCTTCTTCCAATGTTTGAAAGGTTCGTCCTAGATATGGATCACTAGCATCTACGGGGGTGTTGGAGCTCGACACGAAATCAGACATTGTAAAACGAGACCTATGTAGAAATAGGCTACGCTTAACAATCAAATGACATTTTCAACTGAAAATATTATCTCAAAATTATCTTGGCGAATAGATAGATTTAGGATGACAAATATACCATATACATAATCTCAAAAGTGTCTCCCATTTTGCTCACTATAAATTTATTGAACATAACAAATTAAAATTACTAAGATAAATAGAAAATTCATCATGCCAAAATATAACAAACATATCTCAAAAAATTCGAATTTAAATAGGATACACGTGTCAAAGTTAGCGGACCTAAAAAAAATTAAAATTAACTACAATATTAGTTTAAAGTTAACAAATTAATTTCTAGAAGATTACAAGTTGATGAATAGAGTGACAAATTTCTAGAACATCACAAAGATCTATACTTTTTTGTCCAAAAAAATAAATTATACTTTATCAGTCAATCCACCCAGAAAACGTTTGAGATCACAAACTTACCTCACTTGAGTGAATCTTGAAGCAAGTGTTAGTCGAAGCTTGAGGGGAGCTGAATATGGAAGCAAGTGAGTCTGAAGGAGAAGAAAATTTTGCTCAAAGAACTGGAATTTTTGCTGAAAGAGCTGAAAATGCTGCCGATAACTCTGACACGTGCAGAAATAAAGGTCCATAAATATAATTTTGCATTTAGAACTGTCGCGGACACTGTTGACGTGACACCTTCCATATTGCGTCCTCGTCCGCTACACTATATGGCGGATAACTTTTTTGGCTTGACACCGTTAGTCAAAAAGTCGTCAGCTATACTGTGTTGCGGATGACTTTCCGACAACTTTTGACTGACACGACTGACACAATTGTAGCGGCACACGTCCGCTGCACCGTATCGCGGACAGTATTTTTTCTTCTCCTTCAGACTCGCTTCCATTTTCAGCTCCCTCCAAGCTTCGAGATTCTGTCGAATGTTCATTATTTTTCCTAATTTTAGGTTTTTAATTGTGCCGTTTGAGATTTCGTCGATGTTGAGATTGTTGATTGTGAATCGTACATTTTTTTTTATTGTTAATCGATATTGAGATGTTGATTCCGTGGCTAAAACAATTCTTCGGTCGCCAATTTATTAAAAACAGGAGATCTTCAACACAACGTATTTGGGCGTCCACTACACTGTGTAGCAAACGGAGAAGCAGAAACAATCACTTCGAATACTTAGAAATTTTTTCAATATTTGGAAGTCCGCTACACTGTGTAGCGGACGGAGAGGCAGAAACAATCACTTCGAACACTTAGAAAATTTTTCAATAGAACACTTAGAAAATTTTTCAGTATTTGGACGTCCGCTACACTGTGTAGTGGACGGAGAAGAAAAACCAGTCACTTCAAACACTTAGAAAATTTTTCAGTATTTGGGCGTCGGCTACACTGTGTAGCGGACGGAGAAGCAGAAACATTCACTTCGAACACTTATTTGGACGTCCGCTACACTATGTAGCAGACGGAGAAGCAGAAACAATCACTTCGAACACTTAGAAAATTTTTCAATATTTGGATGTTCGCTACACTATGTAGCGGACGGAGAAGCAGAAACAATCACTTCGAACACGTATTTGGACGTCCGCTACACTATGTAGCGGACGGAGAAGCATGACCAATCACTTCGAACGCTTAGAAAATTTTTCAGTATTTGGACGTCCGCTACACTGTGTAGCGGATGGAGAAGCAGAACCAATCACTTCGAACACTTAGAAAAATTTTCAGTATTTGGTCGTCCGCTACACTGTGTAGCGGACGGAGAAGCAGAACCAATCACTTCGAATACTTAGAAAATTTTTCAGTATTTGGACGTCCGCTACACTGTGTAGCGGACGGAGAAGCAGAACCAATCACTTCGAATACTTAGAAAATTTTGCAGTATTTGGGCGTCCGCTACACTGTATAGCGGACAGAGAAGCAGAAACAATCACTTCGAACACTTATTTGGACGTCCGCTACACTGTGTAGCAGACGGAGAAGCAAAAACAATCACTTCGAACACTTAGAAAATTTTTCAATATTTGGACGTCCGCTACACTGTGTAGCGGATGGAGAAGCAGAACCAATCACTTCAAACACTTCAATTTTTTTTCAGTATTTGGACGTCCGCTTCACTATGTAGTGGACGGAGAAGCACAACCAATCACTTCGAACACTTAGAAAAATTTTCAATATTTGGACGTCCGCTACACTGTGTAGCGGACGGATACTTTCAACTAAAAAATTTCCCACCATTCAATCTCTCTCAATGAAAGCAAAAAAGACCAACTCTAATCACAAATCAAATGTCCACTGATATGGACACAAATAAATCACTCAATCATTCAACACAAATCAACTGATCTCAACACAAAAAAAATCACACCAATGACAGCTTTCTAAATAAATAATCACAATTTTATTAAATAAAATTATTGTAATGGTACAATGTCAACTAGGCGTCCTCATGTTCAGGCGGATGTTCGTCGTTAGACGGATTCTCAATAAACCTAATCTCTCTAGGCCGGCCTTTCAAAATTTTCCAAGCTATCCTATATCTAAAGCGTTCTACGCATCCTAAACTCCAGGCGGCCGCCTTGAGGCTCTCAGACCGACAGATGTAATCCATGTACATGCATAGGAAGATGCCGCAGTCTGAACTATTATGTTGCTTGGGCCTCGTCTTCTTCAATCGGAAATGGAGCTTTGGCCCCGCCGGTACAGGTACACCACGGATAACATTGACCATGGCACAAAATATATTCTGCGACAAACAAAAAATGGCATAAGACATGAGTTAACGTTTACAATTGGCAAGTTACAATAATCATTAAACAATCAACTTCAAGATTACCATAGAGTCCAACTGGGCTTTATACATCCGCAGCACAGGCATGTGGGGGGTATCATCGTGGAGACTGTCTGTCACGACCCAAACCCACGGGCAGGCCCACGAGTTAGGCACGTGACCGGCCGCAGACCCAATAGACTCCAATTTAGGGCTCTGCCAGGGCTTGCTCGCTAAAACCTGTACACAATTCTAAAATCATACATTAACTAACACCATAACATGAATTTCTAAAGATGCCCTTACAACTCTTTCCCAAATCATCTCTACTGAAATCCTCCATAGAGACCGATGGCATTTATTTTAAAGAAACCTCCTAAAATTAAGCTACGAACGATTCAAATAAATAACTGGCAGTTCTACAATTTCTGAAGGGCTTAAACAACTTCCTAATGAGCATCTCCTGCGGCTTCATTCTCATTTCCCTCGTAATACTCATGTTCATCTAGTTGATCGACTGAAAACATTTATAAAAAGGGGTGAGCTTGGGGCCCAGTAAAGACACAAACCATATCCCTAAAATAGATTTTGAGATTCATAAAAACATGAAACATGCCATGGTTTTCTTCAATTTAAAATTGGTAAACATTTCACAAGAGATACTATGCATATATATACTTTTGAAAGCAATTCATCCAAGATTCTCAAAAACGAAGTATGACATCAAGTAGGCTCATCAATAACTATCACAGTTCATCATAACATAGGCATGTTACGGTCAGCGTACGTTCCCCCCTGATTAGGGCCCACAATCCCTACTCCACCTGGGATGAACATTTATTTGGTCAGGGTATGCGCCCCCCTGACTAGGACCCACAATCCCTTCTTCGTCCGGGATACATATAGTGTGGACGCAAGGGCGCACCACGAGCAACAGTACTGTGCTTCAACGTATCGTCCCGTTGACCAGGACCCAACAATCCAACTTTCCCCCGTGGATATGGGGCGCAACAACCAAGCCAGAAATACCGTCTCATTCAACATAAGCCAACTTTAAAACACTACTCATAGAAAACATTCCATGGCATTTTTTTATGCATTTTCTCATCAAACAATTTACACAAAATCAGTAGCATGTAAAAGGATTTAAAAATTCTAATTGGAACAATTCATTTATACATATACATAAACAAAAAATAGGGTGTACGGAGGAATATGGCAGGAGTACTTACCTGGATAGCTATGCAATGCTGCCAAACCTCGATCAATATTCTCTGAATAAACCTAGATTGGCAATCCATTTATTAGAATACAATCTATTCAACATTACTATAAACCTAATATCAATTACCCACCACATGCTCACTTTTAACTCCGAAATCGCTCAACTCAAAGCGAGCCTCGCACGCGACCAACCTACCTGAAAATCCCAATACGCTCCTTAATGGTAGCGATATCTCAAAATTTATGCTAAATTATAAAAAAACACTTTTATTGCTTTAAATATTATAAAAAGTCAAAATATAAATTTTAAATATTTTCGAATTAAAATAATTTCGTTAAAGGCAAGAAAAGCCCATAAATAGCCATAATTTTTTCTAGCTGAAAATAAAGTACCAAAAATTTTAAAATAGCTTTAAAATATGTATAACAATTATAGAAATTTAAATCAGAAATTAAGATGCATTAAAAATATTTTTAAATTATTCATTTTGTTAAAATCAATGCGATACGGAAATTATAGCAAATCAACTCTAAAAATTACCAAACTTAAACTGGGATGTGTTTATAACATAAAAACATTATTATAAGTTTTCCAAAACATTTTCATGGGTGTAAGGGCTCCAAAAGAATTTTACAAATCCAAGCTTGCCAAAAATATTAAAAATACATATGATATCAGAAAAATATGAAATTTTAACAGTAATTCTATTATTAACCTATGATCCTTCTTGTAAAGTTCCAACATTTTTTGACAAGTTTACGATACCCAACGGCCATGCGGTACAACTGTGCAAGCACAGTGTACTGTTCAAGAACAGTTACTGTTCAAGCACAGTTACTGTTCACGCAGAACACAGTTACTGTTCATTATCTTCTTCTCCTGTCCAAACCCAGAACACACAGCACAGTTCACACAACTTCCCTTTCACCCCTAGCACGTTAGAATTCACTCCGTTAACACACTAAATCTATACCTTCATACACACACACACACTCAAGCCACTTACACACATATATCCAACACACTCATGCTCATGTATTCCCATACAACCAAAACACACAGCAACACACCCGTATATATTTGTGCCACCCCCACGCCACTGCCTTCCCTCTTTTCTTTCTCTTTTGCTTGCTTCTTCCTCTCACTCAATCACCATACACGCCCCAAACCTTTATACTTCACCTATAATCACACACTATATTCATCCCCGCATCACCTATTATGTACTGCACATCATGCACCCATTGCAGTCCATCACACATACATATATGTATATATTTTCTCCTACACAGCACTGCTGCAGTGCACTACTTACAGCAGCAGTGCTTTGCACAGCACCACCACAATCCTTCCCTCTTCTTTGTTTCAATTCTCATATACAATAAACACACATACAACACTTAACATAGCTATACCCACTTCAAAACATAACTCACACACCACTCAAAACACACAACCCGTACACTCCCTTGCACCTCTCACACTCACACAGTTCACGGCAGCCGCTTTTCCTCTCTCATAACACCTACAAACACACACTAACTCTCTTCCTCTTCCATCCACAACCCACCATGATCGCTGCCATTAAAGTCCTTGCATGATCATAAGATCATCTCTCTTTCGGCAATCGCAACAATCCACAGAAAACCCCTCGGCAGGCATGGTTGCGTTGCAACCTTATCCCTTTTTCTCTCTAACCCACACGGTACAAGAACACAGCCACGATGGCTGTGACCTTGTTTGAATGTTCCTGCTATATTTGCAAACTCACGCCCATCACACACTAAGGCATACATTTACCCAGCAGATTCCTAGCCCCTTATACTCCATTTAAGACAAATGAATAAACTAGAGAAAAAGAGTTAGAAACTTACAGGAAAGCTTCACTTGATCGCCGAAAAGATTCATCTCTCCGATCCTTCTTCTTTTCTATCTCGGTATCTCTCCTTCTCTCATCAAAATTGCTCAGATGTAGCTAAACTGGAGCCTTGGACGGCTGCCCCATCGTAATATATTTATATATAGTAGAACCCTAAGTTGGAAATATTACCACAAAGCCCCTACCCTCTTGTTAGTTATTCTAGTTTTCACCCGAAACTTTTATTATTGCAAAATGGTCCAAAATAAATATTAACGATAATTTATGTTCTAGGAAAATTATTAATGGGTCGATATGCTATCTCGTTTCACAAATCGTCACTAATAAGCGCACCAATAATAAAAAAGAAGTTTAAATATGTCGCTTAATAAAAATACCAATGCTAAGTATTTAGAAAAATTGCCGCTAAAATTTATTAATATAATTTCAATGCTAACGATAAAGTACGAAATTACTGTTAAAGGCTTCTAAAAATATCATTAACGCTAATCGTTGCGGAAGACCTAAATCGATATCACCTATAACTGCTATCATTAAGTTATAACTTTTGATTTTTTTAAAAAAAATTGTCATTAAAGGTTACCGATAAAAATTTCACTCCCAGAGATCTACGTTAAATCTTGCAAATGGAACTCACGCTTTAAAATAATTTAAGCAGCTATGTGATATCAAGGTTTGGGGTGTTAAACTGTCGATCACCGATACAATTTTTTTCGTTGGTTCATAGCAAACCAAGTACCAGTGGCTTTTCCCTAGAAATGGGATTAGAAACACGTGAGCAACCATTGAGCTCACTGGACTATCCCTATTCAGATACGCTCGTAGGTTATCGGACGGTCTCCACTGACTCAACTTTTTCTTCCCCCTTTGTTCGACCCACTCATGCCATTCAGCACTAGGAGGCTATGAAAAAAGGCATCCAACAAAAATATGGCCGGATACTCATTCGGCCGCCCCCGGCCCCTTTCCTTCAGAATCTCCACGTAGGTAGAGATGACGCCGCTGTCTAACCAACTCCCCAGAGCCAGGGAGGACATTTCTCCCCATGAGCAACAGTAATCCATCCCCTCAGGGTGATTCACACTATACAACGCTTTGTCTCGCGGGAACCGCTAAAATACCGCTCTCTGATAATTTGGCATTTATGCGGCTTTAGGGGCTTCAGTGGATGCCCTTTGCGATACTCCCCTCGGGGGTCGACCGGGGGATATTGCACTCCTTCGGGGGGGTCGACTAAGGGATATTGCCCTCCTTCCGCAAAAGATGGTCCAGCCCACGGGACAATGGGCAGTGTCTCGGACAGACTGATGTTTCCGAAACCCCAGTCCTGCGTGACTTGACTCTGAGAGATGGGTTGGGGTTTCGAGTCCAGAAGCAAAGAGAAGGAGGGCACACTGTACTCTTCCCACGGTGCTTGAGCCTGGCCCATGGTGCTTGGCGGTCCCCAATCACCACCCATTCCCGGTACAGAGGGACCACCGTATCCCTGGCTCACCCCCAAAGTCTGCCCCGAGGGATCACCGTATCCCGAGCTCACATAGGGGGCTGCCACCCGGGTTCCCCCATTCCCGGGTGACGCCCGAAGGCTGCCCGATGCTTGGCCCAAAAAATGGCTGCAGCCATACGCCAACGATTCGGCCTGTTGGCGAAGCTCCTCGCCCATTGCATCCACCAGATCCTTGCGCTCGCTCAACTTCTGGAAGAAGGCGAACGAGGCATTAACCTACATCCAAAGAGATAATAAATAAGTAACTTCATACACACTTAGAATCATCAAGTCAATTAAAAGCACTGGTTGGGCAACTTACCAGATTGTATGCCATCTGCTCATCGATCTGACCCCTAGGGTGGTACTTCTCCCCGCGTTCAAACCTTACTGGAGCTACTCTCCTCCGGGTGATGCGGTAGTACCACCCATTGTACTGTTCGATGCTGATCACGGGGTCAGGCTCCGACACAATGGCCGCCAGCGTGTCCTGCCAGGAATCCCAAACCTCAAGTTCTCGTGCGCACAAGTCGTGCGCATTCGCCTTGCCAAACCGTCCGACACCCGGTGGGTTCCTGTTACCCTCATATCCGGCGCATCGGCTGGCAACCCCTGCAGGCACTCAAAATGGCGCATAGCACGATCTGGTAGCTGCCACTCTGCGACCTCGAAGTGGATCAGGGGTGTGCGTTGCAACCCAGAGAGCGTGAAGACGAACGACTCCCCCACCCGTCGCGCCAAACGTTTGTACGGTGCCCATCGCATCTGGCCCGGAGATAGCGAGTCGAGCTCCCCCCGATAGTACGTAATGTTATGATGGGGATCGTCTCTCCTCGGGTAGTGGCTGTCCTTCCGGCTGTACTCCCAGGCGCACAACCGAGGCCACACATTATCCGTTCCGTCCCTACGCCTGGGTGCGCCGGTAGCAAGGTGTTCATAAGACCACACCTGAGAGCAAAGACAAATTAAATAAAGTATCGTCAAAATTTATTGTCGATTCAACAAAAAAAACAAGCACATAATGAAGATTTGTATGATATACCTGCAATAGCGAGAGACACGCACATATAGCTTTGGAGTCGGGCCTCGTTGCCTTGTGCAATGCTCGGTACAGGTACGCAAGAGTTGCTGCACCCCAGGCATAATCCCCAACCTCCAGCAGGTTACCCAACAACGGTAAATATTTGACGCTGACCGTATTCTTCGACGTTGTTGGGAACAGAATTGCCCCCATCACCCACAAGAGGAAAGCTTGTGTGTACAGCACAAGCATCTCGTCCGTGTAGTTTTCCGGCAGAACCTTGTAGGTATCTACCAACCACTTCAACTTGATACCACCAGTGCTAAATTGATCCTGGGGTATCGAAGTAAAGAAGTCCCTAGCGGTTCTCTTATTCGTTGCTTCTGACGGAGGAGCAATTACCGGCCGTCCCGTCACCGGTAACCCTAAGATGAACCCTACATCTTCTAGGGTAATCGTCATCTCTCCGAGAGGGAAGTGAAACGTATTCGTTTCACTTCTCCACCTTTCAACAAGGGCACCTATTAAGTGCCGGTCAAGGTGTTGAAAGATTTGCCCATGCGTGAAAATCCCAAACCCAATCCCACGCAGTAATCCGTTTCTGGACTTGTTCAACTTCCAGGCTTTGAAATTATCGGACACTTCTACTGTGTTGAGAAGTGCTCTTTCCTACGAATTAATAAATACAATTTAACCAAAACAAACGGTATACAATGTTCGTAAGAATAGGAAAGTTGATAAAATAAGGATCTTACCCCACCATCCCATAAGAGCGTACTGACATGGTTTGCTTGGTCGTATAATACGGAGGGATCTTCTGGTCCAGGGTTAAAATCCATTTTTTGCAACTGAAATTATGAAAAAACGGCAAGGTTGGAAGCGTAAAAATTCTCAAACATACAACGCTAGCATGTGCTCACATAAGTTGACATGCTGTATATATGCAAGTGAAATCACATGAACATTTAAGCAATAGACAATAAGCAATACACATATACTGACAAACGCTAGCACAATCCACCGCATACATATTCAAAATCATGCATAAGCCGCAATACTCATAACAAACTCTAGATTATGAACGAATAAAGGATTGGAATGTGAACTTACGTGATTGATGAGACGATTAAAGGATTTCTTTGGAAGAAATTGCGCAGATCTACTTGCCAACGCCGCTAGAAAATTGTGAGAAGAAAGATGAATGAGTTTCGAAAAGAGAAGGAAACACAGCTAGGGTGTAGTTGGGTTAGTCTAGTCCGCTACATAGTATAGTGGACGGGAAAAATCGTACCAAGTTGTCAGGGGGGTTGTGGATGACTTGACCGCTGTCAGTCAAAAATAGCGTCCGCTACATTGTATTGCGGACGACATTTTGACTAACGGTGTAAGGCCAAAAAAGTTATCCGCCATATAGTGTAGCGGACGAGGGACGAGGGGCAAAATGGTAAAAAAGGTCGTCCGCGATATTGTGTCGCGGACGACTGACAGTTTTAAAAAGGAGCGATCTGGGCCGTCCATCTTCCGGGATGGACGGTCCAGATCGCGCTAGCAAATACCCCATTTTGCTAGCGCTATCAAGGGATCAACTCCCTATGTGTGTGTGTGTATATATATACACAACATGTGAACTTATGTGAGCACATGCTAGCGTTGTATGTATTATGCATGTGCTAGCATTGTATGTTTGAGAATGTTTACGCTTCCAACCTTGCCGTTTTTTCATAATTTCAGTTGCAAAAAATGGATTTTAACCCTGGACCAGAAGATCCCTCCGTATTATACGACCAAGCAAACCATGTCAGTACGCTCATATGGGATGGTGGGGTAAGATACTTATTTTATCAACTTTCTTATTCTTACGAACATGTATACCGTTTGTTTTGGTTAAATTGTATTTATTAATTCGTAGGAAAGAGCACTTCTCAACACAGTAGAAGTATCTGATAATTTCAAAGCCTGGAAATTGAACAAAAACCAGAAAAGGTTACTGCGTGGGATTGGGTTTGGGATTTTCACGCATGGGCAGATCTTTCAACACCTTGACCGGCACTTAATAGGTGCCCTTGTTGAAAGGTGGAGAAGTGAAACGAATACGTTTCACTTCCTTCTCGGAGAGATGACAATTACCCTAGAAGATGTAGGGTTCATCTTAGGGTTACCGGTGACGGGGCGGCCGGTAATTGCTCCTCCGTCGGAAGCAACGAATAAGAGAACCGCTAGGGACTTCTTTACTTCGATACCCCAGGATCAATTTAGCACTGGTGGTATCAAGTTGAAGTGGTTGGTAGATACCTACAAGGTTCTGCCGGAAAACTACACGGACGAGATGCTTGTGCTGTACACACAAGCTTTCCTCTTGTGGGTGATGGGGGCAATTTTATTCCCAACAACGTCGAAGAATACGGTCAGCGTCAAATATTTACCGTTGTTGGGTAACCTGCTGGAGGTTGGGGATTATGCCTGGGGTACAGCAACTCTTGCGTACCTGTACCGAGCATTGCACAAGGCAACGAGGCCCGACTCCAAAGCTATATGTGCATGTCTCTCGCTATTGCAGGTATATCATACAAATCTTGATTATGTGTTTGATTTTTTTTGGTTGAATCGACAATAAATTTTGACGATACTTTATTTAATGTCTTTGCTCTCAGGTGTGGTCTTATGAACACCTTGCTACCGGCGCACCCAGGCGTAGGGACGGAACCGATAATGTGTGGCCTCGGTTGTGCGCCTGGGAGTACAGCTAGAAGGACAGCCACTACCTGAGGAGAGACGATCCCCATCACAACATTACGTACTATCGGGGGGAGCTCGACTCGCTATCTCCGGGCCAGATGCGATGGGCACCGTACAAACGTTTGGCGCGACGGGTGGGAGAGTCGTTCGTCTTCACGCTCTCTGGGTTGCAACGCACACCCCTGATCCACTTCGAGGTCGCAGAGTGGCAGCTGCCAGATCGCGCTATGCGCCATTTTGAGTGCCTGCAGGGGTTGCCAGCCGATGCGCCGGATATGAGGGTTAACAGGAACCCACCGGGTGTCGGACGGTTTGGCAAGGCGAATGCGCACGACTTGTGCACACAAAATTGAGGTTTGGAATTCCTGGCAGGACACGCTGGCGGCCATTGTGTCGGAGCCTGACCCCGTGATCAGTATCGAACAGTACAATGAGTGGTACTACCGCATCACCCGGAGGAGAGTAGCTCCAGTAAGGTTTGAACGCGGGGAGAAGTACCACCCTAGGGGTCAGATCGATGAGCCTATGGCATACAATCTGGTAAGTTGCCCAACAAGTGCTTTTAATTGAACTTGATGATTCTAAGTGTGTGTATGAAGTTACTTATTTATTATCTCTTTGGATGTAGGTTAATGCCTCGTTCGCCTTCTTCCAGAAGTTGAGCGAGCGGAAGGATCTGGTGGATGCAATGGGCGAGGAGCTTCGCCAACAGGCTGAAGCGTTGGCGTTTGGCTGCAGGAATTTTTTATGCCAAGCATCGGGCAGCCTTCGGGCGTCAGCCCTGGAATGGGTTAGGGTGGCAGCCCTGGAATGGGTTATCCGGGGTGGCAGCCCCCTTATGTGAGCGAGGGATACGGTGATCCCTCGGGACAGACTTCGGAGTTGAGCCAGGGATATGGTGGTCCCTCTGTACCGGGAATGGGTGGTGATTGGGGATCGCCAAGCACCATGGGCCAGGCTCAAGCGCCGTGGGAAGATTACAGTGTGCCCTCCTTCTCTTTGCTTACGGACTCGGAACCCTTCTCTCAGAGTCAAGTCACGCAGGACTGGGGTTTCAGAAACATCAGTCTGTCTGAGACACTGCCCATTGTCCCGTGGGTGGGACCATTTGTTGCTCCCGGAGGACAATATCCCCCTGTCGCCCCCCGAAGGAGTGCAATATCCCCCGGTCGACCCCCGAGGGCAATATCGCAAAGGGCATCCATTGAAGCCCCTAAAGCCGCATAAATGCCAAATAATCAGAGAGCGTTATTTTAGCGGGGCCCCCGGAGACAAAGCGTTGTATAGTGTGAATCACCCAGAGGGCATGGATTACTGTTGCTCGTGGGGAGAAATGGCCTCCCTGGCTCCGGGGAGTTGGTTAGACAACGGTGTCATCTCGACTACGTGGAGATTCTGAAGGAAAGGGGTCGGGAGCGGCTGAATGAGTATTCGCACGTTTTTTGGTGGATGCCTTTTTTCATAGCCTCCTAGTGTCTGAATGGCATGAGTGGGTCGAGCTAAGGGGGAAGAAAAAGTTGAGCCAGTGGAGACCGTCCGCTAACCTACGAGCGTATCTTACTAGGGATAGTCCAGTGAGCGCAAGGGTTGCCGACGTGTTTCTAATCCCATTTTTAGGGGAAAGCCACTGGTACTTGGTTTGCTATGAACCAACAGAGAAGTCGTATCGGTGATCGACAGTCTCCACGACGATACCGTCTACATGCCTGTGCTACGGATGTACAAAGCCCAGTTGGATCTATGGTAATCTTACGATTGTTGTTTAATGATTTAACTTGTAAATGTTAACTCGTGTCTTACGCCGTTTTTTGTTTCTCGCAGAATATATTTTGTGCCATGGTCAATCTATCCGTGGTGTAAGAGTACCGGCGCGGCCAAAGCTCCATTTCTGATTGAAGAAGAAGAGGCCCAAGCAACGTAATACTTCGGACTGCGGCGTCTTCCTCTGCATGTACATGGATTACATTTGTCGGTCTGAGAGCCTCAAGGCGGCCGTCTGGAGTCAAGAATGCATAGAAAGCTTTAGATATAGGATAGCTTGGCAAATTATGAAAGGCCGGCCTAGAACGGTTAGGTTTATTGAAAATCCTTCTAAGAATTCGGGTGACGATGAGGACCCCAGTTGACATTGTACCATTACAATCATTTTTTTTAATAAATCTTGATTATTTAGAAAGCTGTCATTGATTTGATTGGTTTGATTTGATTTGTGTTGAGATCAATTGATTTGTATTGAAGATGACTTATTTGACTGATTTTCGTGGTTGAAATCAGTTGACATTTAATTTTTGATTAGATTAAATTTTTGCTCTCATTGAGAATGATTGAATGGTGGGAAAAAAATAGGGGCAAGTCTTGTAAATGTTGTTGTTGCGCTGTCCGCTACACAGTGTAGCGGACAGGTAGGAAACCAAAAAATTTCAAGTGTTGAGGTTAGAGACTCTGTTGCGCCGTCCGCTACACAGTGTAGCGGACGGGTAGGAAACCAAAAAAATTTCTAAGTGTTGGAGGTTAGAGACTCTTGCACCGTCCGCTACACAGTGTAGCGGACATGTAGGACACCAAAAAATTTTCCAAGTGTTGGAGGTTAGAGTTTCTGCTGCGCCGTCCGCTACACAGTGTAGCGGACATCCAGGACACCAAAAAATTTTCTAAGTGTTGCAGGCAGGACACCAAGACTCTGTTGTGCCATCCGCTACACAGTGTAGCGGACAGGTTAGGACACCAAAAATTTTTCCAAGTGTTGGAGGTTAAGACTTGCTGCGTCGTCCGCTACACAGTGTAGCGGACAGGTTGGACACCAAAAAATTTTCAAAGTGTTACAGGTGTCCGCTACACAGTGTAGCGGATATGCAAGACACCAAAATTTTCTAAGTGTTGGAGGTTAGAGAAACTGCTGCGCCGTCCGCTACACAGTGTAGCGGACAGGTAAGACACCAAATTTTGTTTTAAAATGTTGCAGGTGTCCCCTACACAGTGTAGCAGATAGGTAGGACACCAAAAAATTTTCCAAGTGTTGGAGGTTAGAGACTTTGCTGCGCTGTCCGCTACACAGTGTAGCGGACAAGTAGGACACCAAAATTTTTTCTAAGTGTTGCAGGTAGACACCAAGACTCTGTTGCGCCATCCGCTACACAGTGCAGCGAACTGGTAGGACACCAAAAAATTTCCAAATGTTGGAGGTTAGAGACTCTGCTGCGCCGTCCACTACACAGTGTAGCGGACATGTAGTACACCAAAACATTTTCTAACTGTTGTAGGTAGGACACCAAGACTCTGCTGCGCCGTCCGCTATATAGTGTAACGGACAGGTAGGATACCAAAACATTTTCTAAGTGTTGCAGGTAGGACACCAAAATTTTTTCCAAGTGTTGGAGGTTAGAGACTCTGCTGCGCTGTCCGCTACACAGTGTTGTAGCGGACAATGCTAACTCTATTATTATTTATATGACATTGGGACAGAATAAATGTTTTAGCGACGGAATCAACAACTTCAATATCTCAAATGCACGATTAACAATAAAAAATCATCAATTAACAACCTAAAATCAACGATCAATAATCACAATTCTCAAATGCAAAATTAAGAACCTTAAATTAGTTCAAATAACACGTAAATTTTCAAATTACACAATTGTTCAAATAACAAAAAATTAGGGCTCAGAGTTCAACATTGGGGGAAAGCTTTTTCACAAGTGCTTTGATCAAACACCGTCACTTGAAAACGCATATGCCCCATGTGTTCAAAGACTACAAAGTCCCCTAGATGGAGGTCATGCTGCTGCATGAACTCGTTCCAACCTTCTTCGAAACAAATTTGCTCTTGGCGCGCTTCTTCTTGATTTTAACAAGCCATGACCCCTTGCGGCTGGTTAAAGTTGCTTTGAACCAAAGTGTGGTAAGCAATCTACAAGGCTACCGGTATGGCCTAACATATTCATAATATAGTAAGATGGGTAAGTTTTTAACCAAAGATAAAACTTTTAACACACACAAAAACACAGAGAAAGAGGGATGGCCTACAAGTTATGTATGAAAACCAGGCACCATGACCTTGAAGAAGTGTCTGCCGACTGAAACGTCCCTGTTCACCGAAGCAGAAGCCATCAGGATTGATCTGTCACTGGAGGTGGCGCTGCGTTGGGGTGAGGACGGTGGTGTCGCCGGAGATGTGCGTCACCATAGAGGGGGTCGCGAGTGGGTGAGATGTTCGAGACAGATACATAAATATGAGAAAGAAGAATGGCTGAGGTGTTGGACTTTTAAACTGTGCAGGGACATCCGCTACAAGTGTAGCGGACACAAAGAAGACAAAAAGTTTCCACTGTCCGCTACACTATGTAGCGGACGTGGCATATTAAAAAAAATGAACTTAAACTAAGGATGGCTCTCATAGGTCCATCAAAAATAAATTTCAGTCTTCGGTTGAAAGATTATTAGAAAAAAATTAGAGACAATTATTACAAATGTCAAAAATTACAAAAAATTAAAGGTCCACTGCAGCTTCTTCTTCCTCATCTTCGGCGTCATCTTCTTCCTCGTCTTGCAAACCCCCTGGACTTATCCCCAGTGCCTTGTAATGGTTCCGCTTGTCATGGTCGGTCATTTTGTTGCACAATGCACACCTTCTCAGCTTTTTAGGTTGAGTTGCCTGTTCAATAGAGCTCTTCATCCGCGTAGATCTCTTGCGGCCTTTCGTTTGCGATATAATTGGATCCAAAGGCCGGATATCATTGTCGTCTTCCTCCCCCGGCTCGTCATCTTCTGATCCCGTTGTAGGCTCGGTGTCAACCGCATTGCTGACTGAAGCTGCTTCCAACTGGTCGACGATGGGCTCTTGCTGCTGAGCTACCTCGAGGAGATGTTTATATCCGGCCATTGTAGCAGCACCCTTTACGGACAAACGGGTGAACATTGTCACCAGATGATTATACCGCAACGTCTCTGATTCTTCAAAGTCAGTATACGGGTGCTCCGAAAAGGCAATGGTACCGTGCAACCTGTTTGCACCTTTCGTCCACCGTGGCAGGACATATTTATCGGGGATTGTCCTGATATTCTTCTGGGTGAAAAACCGCAGAATGTGTCTACACAGGATGCCATGGAACTCAAACTTCTTGCAAACACATGTCACCGAATCCGTCAATGTGTCGTGGCTCACCGTATAAATTCTGCGCAGCTTCTCAGGGACGAGGTCATTCACGAGCGAATAAACCTTGTACTCACGCGTAGACTTTTCTGCCACCTTGTTTATACTGTATCGTCCCGATTTTTGCAGCTCTACTTGGTATAGCAAGAAGATCTCCTTCGTATAGACTTTGGCACCGTTCAGCTCCAGCGGGGTCTCAAGCAACCTTCTCCTTTGTTTGTACGTGTTGCAAAGTCTGCAGCCCTTTCTTTCACGAACAACGAAGCAACCGCTTTTTGTGCGGATGTGACGAAACTCTTCAAATTGGTAGCTGTACCCACATAACTATCGAACGTGGCATTCATAGATTCACTCCTGCCCGTCGTTTTCATGCCCGCTGAAAAATACCTCCTCGTGTAAACGCCAATCCATTGCTCTTTGAGCTCGTACAAGTGCTGGAGCCACTCGTTGTCTTGCAATGAGTAATCCCAACAAGCTTTTCCCACCTCTCCTCAAATTCCTCAATCGTTAATGACTTATTAATGCACTTTTCAAAATCCTGTTTAAAGTCTGGATACTTTGCGTACACGTGATGCAGACGTTCAGGGTATTTGTTGCTTATGTGCCAAGTGCACAAGTTGTGTCGAGTATCTGGGAAGACGGTAGCAATAGCCTTCTTCATTGCCAAATCTTGATCGGTGATGATAACTTTGGGTGCTTTGAAGTTCATTGCTTCCAGCCACGTCCTAAACAACCATACAAAAGAACTCTCGCTCTCGTCCCTTAACAAGGCGAACCCGAACAGGATGGAGTGATAATGATGATTGACGCCCGTGAAAGGAGCGAACGGCATCGAGTACTTGTTGGTACGGTATGTGGTGTCGAAAGTCACGACATCCCCAAAATGCTTATAAGCTAGCCTCGAACGACCGTCGACCCAAAAAATTGTACTAACTCGATGCTCGTCGTCAAGTTTATAATCGAAGGTAAACTGCGGGTCCTCCATCTGCATCCGTTTCAATAGGCTCATTGTGATTGCGCATCATTGAGGTCATACGCGGCTCGTCTATGGGTTCGGACCGCGTTACGAACGTCTGTCGTGTTAAAGTTTAAATTTTGAATTCCCCCAGCCTGTTCAGCAAGAACATTAACATGTCGGTAGGTCCTATTCGCGCATTGCTCATTGTGTGAATTAGGCTCCTCGCGACCTTACCCATCTTCTTGTGTTGATGCATCTGACTCACCTTAGAAGGGGTTACTAACGGGTGATTGTGTGCCAGTTCCAGGCTGGTAATAAGCCAATGATCTTGCTTGGGTTTATAGCTTACGAACATCTTGACCTGGCAATTTGTGCGCTCAAAGCAGTCCCGTCTTCTACGCGAATATCCTATTTCGTCATCACTGTCATCATTGCCTACGCGTGTCTCATTTTGCTGTGGGTTTCTGCCCCTATGACACTCGTATAAGCGAGAGCATATCTTTTTTGTTACGTTGCTTGTTCTTGTAGTCTTTATTCTAATGCCAAAACCAACCCTCAATGAATACGCTCGAAAACATTCTTCAGCTTCTTCCAATGTTTGAAACGTTCGTCCTAGATACGGATCACTAGCATCTACGGGGTGTTGGAGCTCGACACGAAATCAGACATTGTGAAACAAGACCTATGTAGAAATAGACTACGCTTAACAATCAAATGACATTTCTAACTGAAAATATTACCTCAAAATTACCTTGGCGAATAGACCAATTTAGGATGACAAATATACCATATACATAATCTCAAAAGTGTCTCCAATTTAACAATTATTAATTTATTGAACATAACAAATTAAAATTACTAAGATAAATAGACAAATTCATCATGCCAAAATACAACAAACATATCTCAAAAAATTTGAATTTAAATAGGATAAATTTTTTGAAGTTAGAGAACCTAAAAAAAATGAATTTGTTTAAAGTTAACAAATTAATTTCTAGAACATCACAAATTGATGAATAGAGTGACAAATTTCTAGAACATCACAAAAAATCTATACTTTTTTGTCCAAAAAAAAATTATACTTTACCAGTCAATCCATAAAGAAAACTTCACCATTCACAAACTTACCTTGCTTGAGTGAAGCTTGAAGCAAGTGTTACTCGAAGCTTGAAGGGAGCTGAAAATGGAAGCAAGTGAATCTGAAAGAGAAGAAAATTGTGCTGAAAGAGCTGAGAATGTTTTGGGAATAGGCAATACTGTTCGCGATACTGTGTAGCGGACAACATTAAAGGTACAGAAATTCATGGAAGTGTGTCAGTGTGTCAGTCAAAAGTAGTCCGCTACACAGTGTAGCGGACGACTTTTGACTGACAACTGTCAGGATAAAAATTTGTCTGCTACATAGAGTACGGACGGATGAGGGGGCAATTTTGTATTTGCTACACTATGTAGCGGATGACTGACGGCTTTTGCAAAAAAAAAAAAGATCTGGGCTGTCCATCCTTTCGATCTTTTTGGTGTCCTACTTGCAACACTTAGAAATTTTTTTGGTGTCCTACCTGTCTGCTACACTGTGTAG
>JAVXUP010004337.1:0-34527 GCA_033070095.1 Escallonia herrerae | reverse complement strand
AGCATAAAGGTATACTTTGTCGACACGCGTTGAGGGTTTTTAGCGCCAAGAATGCTTATGAAATCCCTCCACAGTATATCTTGGAACGGTGGACGAAGGAAGCCAATAGAGTCCACGGTCACATTCCTTACGTGCCCAATGTTTCAGTTGATTTCGAGCAATCTGAGACGCTGCGATATAATCACCTTTGTAACATCATGCACGGTTTATCATTGGATGCAGCGTCAACATTTGATGGGTACAGGTATCAAGTTGAAGCAGCCGCACGGGATAAGGCTAACCTTGCACAGTTTAGGATGGCATTACCAGAAAGAAGAGACAGACCGCTAGATTCAATCGAGCTTCACAGCCAGTCATTGACGGCACTAGCCTGCAAGGTGAGGAGGACGACATTTTTGATCCGATTATTTCTCAAACAAAAGGGCGAAAACGAGCAATACGCATGAAGAATCCGATTGAAGAAGCAACGGGTCAAAAAAAATTGCGAAAGTGTGCGTTGTGTAATAAGATGACTGATCATGACAAGAGAAACCATTATAAAGTGTTAGGTATCGAACCTGGCAGTATGGTCGAAGAGGACGATGATGATGATGAGTGTTAGGGTTAATGGTTCAGTTGTATAAATTGAACTTTTATAATGATTAAATTTGTGATTTGGTTTGTGGAATCATAACTTCCGAAAAATTACGTCGTTTTTTTTGTCACTTTTTTTTTGCTCATTGCACCTTTGGCACGCTAGTAAGCCCATTTGTATCAATTTCGGGAAAAAACGAGACACATTATTTTTTGGGTTTTCCTACGAAGGCCCTGTTCGGGCACACTTTAGGGGCCCAATTCATAACTTCCGAAAAATTACGTCGTTTTTTTTGTCACTTTTTTTTTGCTCATTGCACCTTTGGCACGCTAGTAAGCCCATTTGTATCAATTTCGGGAAAAAACGAGACACATTATTTTTTGGGTTTTCCTACGAAGGCCCTGTTCGGGCACACTTTAGGGGCCCAATTCATAACTTCTGAAAAATTACGTCGTTTTTTTGTCACTTTTTTTTTGCTCATTGCACCTTTGGCACGCTAGTAAGCCCATTTGTATCAATTTCGGGAAAAAACGAGACACTTTATTTTTTGGGTTTTCCTACGAAGGCCCTGTTCGGGCACACTTTAGGGGCCCAATTCATAACTTCCGAAAAATTACGTCGTTTTTTTGTCACTTTTTTTTTGCTCATTGCACCTTTGGCACGCTAGTAAGCCCATTTGTATCAATTTCGGGAAAAAACGAGACACATTATTTTTTGGGTTTTCCTACGAAGGCCCTGTTCGGGCACACTTTAGGGGCCCAATTCATAACTTCCGAAAAATTACGTCGTTTTTTTGTCACTTTTTTTTTGCTCATTGCACCTTTGGCACGCTAGTAAGCCCATTTGTATCAATTTCGGGAAAAAACGAGACACATTATTTTTTGGGTTTTCCTACGAAGGCCCTGTTCGGGCACACTTTAGGGGCCCAATTCATAACTTCCGAAAAATTACGTCGTTTTTTTTGTCACTTTTTTTTTGCTCATTGCACCTTTGGCACGCTAGTTAGCCCATTTGTATCAATTTCGGGAAAAAACGAGACACATTATTTTTTGGGTTTTCCTACGAAGGCCCTGTTCGGGCACACTTTAGGGCCCAATTCATAACTTCCGAAAAATTACGTTGTTTTTTTTGTCACTTTTTTTTTGCTCATTGCACCTTGGGCACGCTAGTTAGCCCATTTGTCCAAAATGCACCAATAGTAATAGTAAGGCTAATTCAATTTTCAAAGCTTAATATCCAAAATACAACAATAGTAATAATAATCCATACGAACGTCTATTACATATCAGGATAATGGTAAGGAAGGCGTCTAGCTACACCCTTTTTCAGCTCCCAGGCTATCCTATATCTAAACGTCAGGGCATCGTTTCGAGACCACGTATCATATTCGAGCACATCCGAGCGAGCTATGTAGTCCATGTACTTGAGGACGTAAATCCCGCAATCATGACTGTTATATTGCTTTGGTCGGTTTTGTATTGTCACGACCGTCCAAGGATCAATCATTGTTTTGCTCGTGATGGCTTCCCCCTTAAAATGTCGGCACGCTAGTGGAATGATAGTAGTCTGCATCCAACAATAAAAAAGGATATCAAGCCTATATAACAAGAAGAATAGACAATGAGCGAAGGTCAAGAAATATAAACTAACCACCGCATTGATGTACGTGGAGTACACCTGTGCCAGCTGCCGACCAGGTCCGTCTTCCCTTAGGCTATCGTATATGTGGACCACTTTATTCTCTGGAAAAAGAACTAATAGGAAGAAGTGGCTTGCATGAAGAGCAGGTAGCATGATTAGGTTCGCCTCAGCTGCGTGACATTGATAGTCCGCGTTCAAGTAGGAAAGCACGTTTGCAGATGGTCTCCATTCACCCTTGCTTGTCCCTCGCGTCCTCCTCCATTCTGTGAACTCCTTCATGCTATTCACCATGAAGGGGATAACAAAAGAGGCATACATGTTGAGCTTCAAAGTTTGGCAGGTGTTATAATTTAGCTCTCTAACACGGAGCAGATCTATATACGCGTCAATAAGAAAATTTGAAATATCTGTGTTTGGCGCCAACAGTCTTAGATCAGAGTGAGCTAGGAATCCTGAAACTGGAAAGTCTGCTGTAGCGATTGGCTCATGCCCAAAGTAGTGCCGGTCGATCCAATCCTGTTTGGCCGGACTCAATGGCTTCGTCGGTTGTCCTTTATCCGACCGGATGCTTGGGCGCGATGCCTGGATTCCTACTTGGGTCACTTGACTCTGGCGCCAATAGTCATACGCGTCAGGAGGCAAGCGAGTAGATGGCTCCCACACCTGACTCTGGGACTGATGGTCGTACGCGTCAGGATGGAAGCGACTAGACGGCTCCCACACCTGACTCTGGGGCTGATGGTCGTACGCGTCAGGAGGGAAGCGAGTAGACGACTCCCACACCTGACTTTGGGACTGAGAGTCGTACGCGGAAGGAGGCAAGCGAGTAGACGGCTCCCACACCTGACTCTGGGACTGAGAGTCGTACGCGGAAGGAGGCAAGCGAGTAGACGGCTCCCACACCTGACTCTCGGGCTGATGGTCGTACGCGTCAGGAGGCAAGCGACTAGACGGCTCCCCTTGGTAACCCCGGTACGCAAGACTAAAGTTTTGAACTTCAGTCTTGTACCTCTCAATGGACCTCTTGAGATTGTCAGGAGCCTGCGCGACAAACCAGTCAAACCCCTCCAGCTGCTTGAACACCTCAGTGCCCTGGTCAACCTAAAAAACATGCATACAAAATATGGCTAATCATTTCAGGCATGGTAGATAAGGCACGCAAATAAAAATTGAAACAACACTAGCCTGACTTACAATGTTTAATGCCCAGAACTGGTCATAGATCTCACGTGGTGCATACGATGTCTTCCTCGCCTGGGAAGGGCGATTCACCCTCGTGCGCGTCACCTTGAGAAACCATTGCAGGTACTCCTCAATGCTGATGCTGTCGGCCTTCAGCGATACAAGGCTATCATATGTTTCTTGCCAGGTATTCCACTGTTGCACCTCGTCGCTCAACAAATTCAAGGCATCAGGCACCTCGAAGTTCGGCCCTCGACCACTCCTGTACGACCGCATGTCTACAGCGGGTTTTGGTATCCCTTGTAGACAGCCAGCTTGTCTCATAGCTCGATCGGGCATCTGAAACTCACATACTTCGAAGTGAATAAGCGGCACCCGAACCAAACCTGCCAGCACGTACGACACCGGAAGTTGCCAACACCACTCATCCAACCGATGCATCACCTTGCTATATGGCTGCCATGTCACCTGGGATGCATTGAGTATCTCTAGTTCCCCCCGATAGAACTTTAGATGGTGGTGCGGGTCTACCCGTCTCCTCCGGTTGGTCGTAGGCCCCCAGGCCCACACCCTAGGCCACGTCTCATCAGAATATTCCCGCGGTTGTGGACGACCCGTGGGTAGCCTCTCGTAAGACCAAACCTGTGAATGCAAACATTATCTGGAATTAGCACATTGATGCACGAATATATTGACACGTCAACCAAGACAATAAATGCTCAAACCTGTAATAGAGTGAGGCAGGCGGCAATGGACTTTGCACTCTTTCTCGATGCTTTGTGCAGTGCTCGATATAGGTGCGCAAGGACAGCTGAACCCCACGAATACGAGTATACCTCCTCAAGATCCTCCAAGAACACCATATACTTCGGATGCACCGTGTTTTTCGAATGCGTCGGAAGTAATATGGCTCCAATAATATACAGAAGGAATGCTTTCGTATACGTCACGAAATCGTGAGGAGTGTATTCATCCGGTAGCACGCCATACTGCTCTCTTAGCCATTTAAGTTTGATGCCGTTCGTTGTAAGAGCTTCCCTCGGAATTCCCGGGAAATACTGCCTAGCCATCTTCGCTATGGATGCAGACGTTTTGCTCGAAGTAATGGGTTTGCCGTGACATGGGATTCCAAGTATAAATCCGACGTCCTCTAATGTAATAGTCATTTCACCAAACCGGAAGTGAAATGAGTTCGTCTCGCTCCTCCATCTTTCAACTAGAGCGGATATAAGGCAATCGTCGTGTCGAGACCAAATCCCGGGATCGGTGAACATAGATAGATTTTGACGGTGTAATAGTTGTATTTGTTCCTCGTTTAGTACCCACTCATCGTGGTGACTTGTGCTTTGAATTGTTTCCAAAACACCCCTATCGACACCGTCAAATACGTCCTCGCGACGTGGTCATCGTCATCGTATAGGATTGATGTATCATGAGGTCCGGCGTTGAAATCCATATATCTAAGAACAAAATATAATCGTAAACCAACTTAGTATCCATAATATTTACATTCCAAAACTATAAATGGATCTTTAACCTAGCTTACCAACGCATTACCAAAATGCCCACTGGCATCAGAACAATCTCAAACGTGCATTGAAATGCTATTTTAAGCTTCCCGAATTTATTCTTGATCTAAAAAGTATTCTATGGACTTTTCGCCCAAAAATCCCGAACCGGTGTCCTGATTGAGCGCTTAAAAGCCCGTTCGGCCAAAAAAATAGCCAACAACTTCGGAATGACCCAAATTCCTGGGGGATGGAACTTCCCAACATCCTAGGGTTCTCATAAAAGTTTCGCGCTAAATCGCGCTGGCTTGATATTTTAAATTACAGTGTAAAGTTTCAAGGTTCCGCGTATCAGTTAACCCCTTTCCAGTATTTGAAAAACTCTGAAATTTTTCCCTGATATAGATCTTTTAAAAATAGCTAGGGTCTCTTTTTCGCACTTTGACACAATCTAGCTCTAGCTATTTTTTATAAATTCATGAAAAATCCTAATTTAGACGCCCTAAAAATCGCTAGGGAAAATATTTTTCATCAAATACCGCTGCTGGCTGTGCAGCAAGATTTCCTACAATTGACGAGCCATTCATAACATAAACACAATTAACATTTGGTACAGACAACAGTTATAGCATAAAGTTAACGTTATACAAATATATACATCAACAGTCAACGCTAGTTAGTCAACTTTATACATTTTTACACATTACCCCTCCCTCCGTTTCCTTCTCGCTCTAATCTGGAGAAAATCTATTCCGTTCTTGAGCGAGTGCCATGTACCAATACTCCTCATCGAGGAGCATTTCGCGTCGATCCCTCGGCATCGGCCTCGCCGGATGAGTTTCTCGTAACCCATCCTGCATCATCCGAACCACCCTTCTCCCCGCATCAAAGGTATACTCTTCCCTTTTATTCGCTCGTGCCAACTCCTCACGACGACGTCGCTCTAACTTTTCTACCTCCTGCCCCTCCATGGCTCGCATCTCCTTCGCCTGATACACCAGGTGATCCCTTTCCCTCACTACCTCAATATACCTTCGTTTCCAAAAGTTCTCCACATGATGTGTCCGGTATACGGTGTTATGCACCTTCACAAATCCCACCGGCACCTCAGGTTCAGTCTCTTCCTGTTCCTCCTCCCCATCCTCTGGTCCGGACAAATCTATTTCCTCGGGCTCCTCGTCATTTGGCCAGGGGTCCTCCTCGGGATCTTCCTCCTCTTCGTCCCCGGCCATGACGTGCTCATCAATCCATCCAGCTCCAGCCATAATCTCCTGCAAGGCATATGAACTCACATCAGACTTACAACACGGTATAAGTAACTTCAACACCTTTCTGCCCCCGTACACACTTAAATATTTATGTCTAGTTCTACGGACTTTTCGCCCAAAAATCCCGAACCGGTGTCCTGATTGAGCGCTTAAAAGCCCGTTCGGCCAAAAAATAGCTAACGACTTCGGAATGGCCCGAAATCCTGGGGGATGGCTTTAAAACAACCTTTCAGGTGTTTGACTTACACTTCTGGACTAAAAAGTCCTTTGAAAAACTTAACACCGTAAAATTACCAAAATACCCCTCTCGGGGTGGCAAATTACCAAAATGCCCCTGGCATCAGAACGATCTCAAAAGTGCATTGAAATGCTATTTTTGGCTTTCCGAATTCATTCTTGATCTAAAAAGAATTCTACGGACTTTTCGCCCAAAAATCCCGAACCGGTGTCCGGATCGAGCGCTTAAAAGCCCGTTCGGCCAAAAAAATAGCTAACGACTTCGGAATGGTCCGAAATCCTGGGGGATGGAACTTCCCAACATCCTAGGGTTCTCATAAAAGTTTCCAGCTAAATCGCGCTGGCTTGATATTTTAAATTACAGTGCAAAGTTTCAAGGTTCCGCGTATCAGTTAACCCCTTTCCAGTTTTTGGAAAAATCTGAAATTTTTCCCTGATATAGATCTTTTAAAAATAACTAGGGTCTCTTTTTTGCACTTTGGCAAAATCTAGCTCTAGCTATTTTTTATAAATTTATGAAAAATCCTCATTTAGACGCCCTAAAAAATCGCTATTTTGGAATCTATAAATGTAATACCGCTCATCCGATCTCGGATTGATCTGATTTTTGTTTCCTTCAATTTGTATTTTTCGTTATCTTTGATTTGAGTCTACAATGACTATTTTTGAACTTTGAAATTAATATTGAATTGAATTATAGGAAAACCCAAAAAATACTTACTTGTTTTGACTTGATATATTTTAAAAAAAATCTACCAATCTTCTAGCGGTTATCCACCGAGCGTAAAGACGATGGAGAGTGGAAGAAAAGTGTGGAAGAAAGGGTCAGTGGAAGAAAAGTGGAAGAAAGGTTTCGGGGGAGGAGAGTTTATAAAGTGGAAAAAAAAAATCCGTGAGTGACCACGTGGCATCACGGAGGGGGAAGGGGGGGGCATCACGGGGGGGACACCACGTGGGGTGGGGGTGGGGGACCGTAACAAACAAGGGAGGGGGAAGGGGGGGCCATGGGGGGCATCACGGGGGGGGACACCACGTGGGGTGGGGGTGGGGGACCGCAACAATTTGTTGCGGTTGGCATGCCAACCGTAACAAAGTGTTGCGGTTGGGCATGGTGGGGGGGACGGGGCCACGTGGCGGGGGGAGGGGATGCCACGTGGCTGGGAGAGAGAGGGGACGGGACACGTGGCGGGGGAAGGGGAGGGGGGACCGGGGAAGGGGCCAACCGCAACACTTTGTTGCGGTTGGGGGCATGGGGGGGCCATGGGGGAGGGGAGGACGGGGGGCCGTGGGGGGAAGGGAGGCCACGTGGCGGCCTAGGGGAGGACGGGGGGCCATGGGGGGAAAGGGAGGCCACGTGGCGGCCGAGGGGAGGACGGGGGAAGTGGGGCCATGGGGGAAAGGGGGGAGGCCACGTGGCTGCCGAGGGGGACACCACGTGGGTGAGGGGGGGCCAACCGCAACTCTTTGTTGCGGTTGGGCAGGGGGGTGGGGGGTGGGGGGAGACGGGGGAAGGGGGAGGGGGGCCATGGGGGAAGGGGGAGGGGGTCCATGTGGGGCGCAACCGCAACTCTTTGTTGCGGTTGGGCAGGGGGGTGGGGGCGTGGGGGAGAGACGGGGGGAGGGGGGAAGGGGTCCATGTGGGGCGCAACCGCAACACTTTGTTGCTGTTGTGTACTTACAATCAAAAATACCAACCGCTACTCTTTGTAGCGGTTTGAAAAATACCAACCGCTACAAAGAGTAGCGGTTTGGTGGTAAGCAAAAATTCCAACCGCTACTCTTTGTAGCGGTTTGGTGGAGAAATTTTATTTCTCCACTAGTGGGTGTGGATCGGCTCCCTATATATATATATATATATATATATATATATATATATATATGAGCTGATCCGTTGATAGCGCTAGCAAAATGAAAAAATTTGCTAGCGCGATTTGGCCGTCCTAGCCCAATCTGTGGACGGTCTAGATATTTTTTTTTGCATTTTTTTAAAATACGTTCGTTACATTATGTAGCGGACTATTTTTTGACAAAAATACCCTCCAACTTAAAATGAGTACGTCCGCTACATTAAGTAGCGGACTAGTTTTCAGACCCTTTTTCTCCTTCTCTTTCCTTTTTATCGTTATTTTCCTGACATGTTTGTCTCTCTCTCCCTTTTTTTTTGTCATCAATGCTCTGTCCCTCTCTCTCTCTCTCATTTCTTTTTGCTCTTGCACAGAGGTATTTTCTTTCTATCTCCCCTCACAATTCCCAAATCTGCTAGTTCAACGTCAAAGGCATGAACGTCGTGCTCGTCCACTACTCCTCCCTGGAGAAGCTCTCCGTCAAGTGCCTCCGTGGGAGCAACGACAGCGGCGCCGCCGCGGAGCTGATCAGTCCCGGCGCGACGACATCCTCTTCGTCAAGACACTGCTTGTCTCCTTATTTGGATTGAAAAATCTACTAGTTGAGTACTTCTGCAAAGAGGTTTGATCAGCTGGTGTTGTAGCTTCAATCGAACTAGTGGCTGCTTCTGGGAGCTCAAACGAAGCTCGATTAGTTTTTGCTGGAGGTCTCAAGGCTCAGTAGCAGTTGCAAAATCTTCCTCTAAAGAATCAAGGTTTATGCAAATGGAATGTCGGCAATAATACTTGGACAGCTAGACCCGAGATTGCAATGAAAATAATTGCATTTCAGAATCACTACCGCAAAAACTTGGGAATCTGCCTTTACAATGGTGGCTAAGGAAGACCAAGCATCTCCTGGATGCTCATGAACCCAACACATAACGAAGTAAACCTTTCTCTCAGCAGACTTGAGCTTAACTTCCGTTTCGACCTCAACCATTGATCCAGATCTGAAAGCAAACAACATAAAAAAATCTTGGCTTGTCTGCCACATTATGTGGCGGACAAATACTTTGCCCGTAGAATACAAGGTTCTTAGTTTACGAATCAGGGGTATTTTTATCAAAAAATAGTCAGCTACATTATGTAACGGACACCCAAAATGACTACTTCTCCGGTTCTTTCTTCTTTAACTGGGAGACCACCTTAATGGAATAAAGCTTCAATTCATCTATCTGCTCTGCTCCTCATTCTCATTTTATGGTGAAATCTGAGAAATTCTTAGAAGTAATATATGGTTCCATCAAAAGAGAGAAAGCCAGTTTCTCTGAGCTAGGATCACATGTCCGGAAAGGAAAGAGAAAGAGAGTAAAGTCAAAAGGTGACAGAAAAATGGTGACAAAAGGAAAGAGAAACAACTTAGAAAATTGGTGAGAAAGGAAAGAGAAAGAGACTAAAGTCAGAAAGGTGACAGAAAAATGATGACAAAAGGAGAGAGAAAGAGAAAAGAAGGTCATAATATCTCGTACTGCCTCTATCCGCTACATAATGTAGCAGATGGAAAAGAGGATATTTTTATCAAAAAATCGTCTGCTACATAATGTAACGGACATCAAACATGTCAGAAAATTAATCAGACAAATGAGAGAAAAAGGGTCAGAAAAAAGTACTGCCTTTATCCGCTACATAATGTAGCGGATGGAAAATATAGTATTTTTGTAAAAAAATCGTCCGCTACATAATGTAGCGGACAGACTTAAAAAAAAGTAAAAAAAAGATCTGGAACAACTTGTCTCATTTTGTTAGCGCTATCAACGGATCAGCTCTCTCTCTATATATATATATATATATATACACACACACACACCCACACTCATTTATATGTGGAGAGAGTGTTCAAAAGATCTTTGGTTTGTGAAGGTAACATTTGAAAGGTCTTTTCATTTGTGAAATGTTTCAATGTACTCTGACCATTTCTGCTTTCGCTGACAATAAAATTTAATTCGTCAATTTACATCACTCCACTCGTGATTTCAAAAATGGATTCCTCACTGTGACACCCACTCTGTTGGCATCGAGTTAGAATCTATTGCCAAAAGCCTTAACAGTCTAACCCATTTATCTCCTCAATCGGTGGCAGCGACATCTTCGACAAATCTTTGGTAAGAAAAATCGGTCTCTGCCAAACTCCTCTCCTCAGTTCTTCCTCTCTATTTGCATTGACTGTGGAACCCTTCATCGAAGCTTTGGTGGAGTAGCACTAGGAAGCTTGCGAGGATGTCGAAATTTCTGACAATGGTAGTTATTAGAGAAGAAGCTCCAATAACTCAAAATTTTCAAAAAAATAAAATAAAAATTCAAATACTTGTAAAGCGATAAGTTTTTTCCTCATGATAAAATGTGCGATGATTACCCCTTTTATCTCTTATTTTGACCACTTAAAAATTTAAAATTGACCCAAATAAAAATAATGGACTGCATTAAACTATTTCGTAAATAAGGAACATAAACACCGGTCATCATTCGTAAAATAAAACTTACCATTATCATAAAACCCTTCCGGTTTAAACCGGAACAACCACCCGAAACAACTTCCTAACCTTACCCTACCCTACCCCCACCCCCCACCCACTACGCACCACCCACCCACGCTACCCCCTTACCCCAAACCCCCACCCCCCAACCCTCCGACTTCTCCCACGTCTCTCTCTTCCGGTTATAGGGTTCAACGGCGGCCGGAACCCGGTGAGACCTCAACTGCTATACCAACTAATTCGAGTGGGTATGTTCTTTTGCACAATGTCCTTTGATTTTGATCAATTAATCTTATACTCTCCGAGTTATGCTTCTTTCTTTTCCTGTTTCTAAGCCAAAATTTGATTTCCTCGGTTTCCTCACTGACCCATTCGAACCATGGTTTTTGCCATGGTTTCCCTGCAACAAAACAGCTCCTTTTAACTCCAAAACTTCGCTAAAACCCTTGGCCTTTTGGATACCCACGTTTGACTGCTTGGGTACAAAACCCTCCAACTTTCCAATTGCAAAAAATTATCATTCTTCAGGAGACCAGATTTTGCTTGCCTCCTTCAGCTGGACTTCTAGTTGTGTGCGTATCTGTGTGTTTTGGTAATTGGCTGATACCCGGATTAAGAGACCATAAAATACGTATAAGCTTCAAAGCCTTTCATTTTCTTTGTTTTAGTTTCTTAGTTCTGCATGTATGGGTCAATTGGCTAAGAGCCCGGCTTTAGAAGACCCGAGGAAAAAAAATAATAGGTTTCTTATATAGTTTTCTACTGCAGTGTTGATTGCAGGACACTTGTTGGACTAGTTTTGACAAGAAAACAAAAATCATAGGTAATTTGGTAATCTGAAGGATTAGGGGAAGACTAGACTGTGATGAACTGCTTGTTTCGTGTCTATTCAACAGCTGTATTATCCAGGGCAGGCAGTTTTGGTGCGAGGGTTTCGGTTTTCAGCTTTTTCACTCCCTTGTGGAGTAGAAGCTATGAGCATGCTGATGTAAAAGCTGTAAATTTGGAGTTTTTGTTTACGAGGTTTCGTGTTCAGTGCTACTCAACTCGAAGGGGCACCGGTAGTAAGGGCAGTGGTAGTAAGTCTCGTGCGAAGA
Source organism: Escallonia herrerae (assembly GCA_033070095.1). NCBI lineage: Eukaryota > Viridiplantae > Streptophyta > Magnoliopsida > Escalloniales > Escalloniaceae > Escallonia > Escallonia herrerae. Next base: position 22,660 of record JAVXUP010004337.1, on the reverse strand, counting down.
AACAGCCAGATCCTGAACCCGAGATGGCGGATGAGAAGAATGCGTTCTTTGTTGTTCGGAAAGGGGATGTCGTTGGCGTTTACAAGAACTTTAATGAATGTCAGGCTCAAGTTGGAACCTCTGTAAGTATCGTATACATCAAAATTCTGCTCTGGTTCCCTGTTCTATGCTTCTTCATGTTCTATACAAATGGGTTTAATTATTTGGTCAATGTTAAAGGCTAATGCAGACATGACTTTTGGTTGCATGATCATTTTATCATGAGCCTATACATGCTGGAATTAAAAATTAAAAGAGAAGTATAAAAGGATTAACAAAAAAAAAAAAACCAAGGATAAATAGATATAATTGAAGTTGGAAGTGGCTAAAAGCAGATCATTCTGTGTGGCAGGAGAAATGAGGCTTGTTATTTCATCCCTTGTTGGGTTTTGGGGGTGGGGTGGGGGGGGGGGGGGTAGTTGCCGTGTCGTTGACGCCAAGTTGAGTGAATTTGTTTAACAAGTTAGATGGTATTGAGTTACTAATTCAAGAATTTAGGTATTAGTGCTGATGTTTGAAGAAGTATCATGCCGTCCTTCTATATGGGGTCATTATGGACTAAAATATGTGAGTTTCACTGGGGACATGGCAAATGTCGACTTGGCAAATGAACTGTGATGTAAGGTCCAAAGTCATGATCGGGTAGTTGGGGCGTATATGGAGGGTTTCCATGTTACTGTTTTCGCACTGCAGATCAAAATGTCCTGATTTATCAGAATAAAAGTAGAGTTGTAAGACTTCAGTATTTTTCATTTACTAGAAGCAGTACTGTTCTACATAATAGCTGGTATTAGCGCTACAATTAACAAATCATACCATAGTGATCCGGTGTGCAATAGTAGAGGACGATTGGACAAATAAGTTACCATGTACTCAACATCTTAAGCTGGTTAGAGAATGAGTCCAACAATGTTACCGTGCTTAACACCCCGGACAAATATGACTTTATTGTTTATTTACTTGAATTGATGAGATGTATATGGCTACTTATGAGTTGTCATATCAATGCCAAAGTAGGTGACTTGAAAGTTTAGTTGATTAGGTTTTTTTCTATTCAAATATGTCCTTTCCTGTTTATAACGATCTAATCCCTCATGTTTAGTGAAGTTGAAATTTTATCAAGTCATTGTTTTAGTCTGTTGGGCATGGTGGATCGATCGAGGAAAGAAAGAAGTCTACTTTGGTTCCCCTTCCTCTTTATGGCTTAGGCACCCGTCAAGTCTAATTTATCCACTGGGTCTATCTCAGTATGGGATGTGATTGTCTACTGGAAGCGATTGTGTTTAATCCAGTACATTGCTTTATGAATACCTCTCTCAGTTATTTTTATTGGCTCTTTCTTTGATCTCTTTGTGAAATAGTTAAATTCTTTTATAATTTTTTTTCTTTGGTCAGTTTTGGCATATTTCATATGCCAGTATCATGAAGGTGGCTCGTGCTAATTTAAATATATAGTTGGTTTTGCTGAATCAATTGATAGAAGCCATTCAAATAGTTTAAACTCTAATAATGTGAAAGTGTTGCTTCTACATGCGTCATGCAATGATTGTGTATGACCGTTTCTTGATAGATATGCGATCCTCCTGTTAGTGTATACAAAGGGTATGCCATGCCAAATGACACGGAGGACTATCTTCTTTCATGCGGACTTAAGAATGCTGTATATTCCATCAGAGCTGGAGATATAAGAGAGGGTCTTTTCGGCCCTCTTGTTCCTTGCCGTGTACAGGTGAGATGGTGTCACATTACTTGTCTTTCGTTATACATCTTGTCTGTTTTTTTTTTCTTTCTAACTTTCGACGAAGTAGTTATAGTGGTCCATCTGATGCAAACATTGTCGACAGACATGGTCTCATTATTGACTTGAAGGAGAGTCTGGGTTAAGTTCCCAATCATATTCCAACAAATTGCAAAAGAACATACAAACTAAAATAGGGGGATGAATCTTTTCCAAACTCTCTCGATGACTGTACTACCTAACTAGTAGGCTCACATCCATTAAGATTTAATATGAACACTTATTCACTGCCCATGCCCGTAGATAATATGCGTAGATATGCATAAATGAATTTTATGCTCCTCTTCTTTGAGCTCATGCTTGGAGTTAAATTTGTCATTTCTTCTCTGCAGCCACCACCATTTGCCAAAGTTGAAACGTCAAGCAAGGATCTTTCCAAAAAAAGATCACAGGAAATGCTGGGTTCAGAGGCTGGGGTAAGTCAGGCTTCATCTTTTTTTAACTCCTGAAAAGGTGGGAAAAGAATATACTTTCAAGAACACATGTGCTGACTTCTCTTCCCTACCCCCCCACCTCCACAAACACACAGACACATACTCTCACGCCCACTTACCACAATTTAGGCATTAATAATGTTGACTTCAGCTTAACATACCCGCCCTCTGCATCTTCTCTACTCTTCCCTTCACAGAAAAATGGTTGTAATTCATAAATGCTCTGCTGATTTCCATCCTTTTCTTCCAAACCTATGCTACCTTCAAAGGCTACAATTCAGGATGTGCTTAGGCTGCTTTATTATCGCCACATTGGCTATAGTATTAGCCATTTATTTATATGCAGAATTTTGTACTTAATTGCTGTAAGTTACTGACTCTAATAGCCTATGCTAGGGCTTTGCATTGGAAGTTTCTGTCTTTTTGAGTCTTGTCGAGCTGATTTTGATCTGGATATTGTTTGGCAATGTGCATTTTGCTGGAACCCCTCGGATCGAATTCCATATCAAATCATTCGTTGCGGAAGCATGTCAAGTTAGATTATCATGTAGAGACTCAAGCTTTATTTCCTGGTGTGAGTAGTTGTTACTGTGATGTCCGGTACATACAATAAGAGGAATTGCTTCGTTTCTCTGTCTTGTTTTATAAATTTAATATTTGGGCGTCCTTCTCTTTTTCTGCGGGCTTAGTGCTCTTCTTGGAGCAGACTTTTTATTTAAGTAGCAAGCCCTAACAAGAATGTTTAAGGATTAATTAATTTGGGCAGCCCCTATTGCCGAAGCAATAGGGGCCTTTGTGAATGCAAAAGTTAAATGGTCAAGTTAGAATGGACAAAAATGTGCAAGAAGGAGACCTTATGAGCATTCAGGTATAACCACCCCATCATTGGTACGCATCGTATGCCTCCTTGGTTCAATGTCTCAAAATTGATTACACCGGCGGAGTCACCAGAAAACACTACCAGTGCGGCAATATTCAATGCCACGAACAGATGCCACCACCGCCACACCATGACTATTGGACCCAACAACACTACCAGGGAAACTAAAACACCCAACTTCACCATCCCTCTTCCCCGCATGTGTCATCGATCTTCAGATTTGTGGTTTTCTAGTGGAAGTTTTAGGATTTTTTTCGATGATTTTGCAGTCAATTCAGACCAGAAGCTTTGGTTCAAACTTATTTGATGAAATTTCTCTTAGTTCCGTTGACCATGGTGAATTGAGGTGGAAACCGAAATCCGGCAAGTATTTGCTTATTCTACTTTTGAGAAAATGAAAGAAGGTTGGATTCCAAGAAGGTCCCGCTTCAAATAGAGAATCTGAAGGTGCTGCTTAGGAAGAGGACATGACTTTCATGGCGAGAGGGTCAGTGGTTGGGTTGGATGAGAATGGTAGGAAAGTGTCGATGGTGATCAAAAAAAATTATCAAGGAGAGAAATACAACTGCCCAATTGGGATTGGATTTTGCGTTGTTTGGTGGTTATGGTTGTGAAATATTCTGGAGGGTGGCTGGTTCGTGGTGCCACACGGTTCTCGTGACAAAAGAGGGAAGAGGCTTGAGGGGGTAGTTTCGTCCATTTGAAGTTAAATTTGTTTTTGATTTGGCAATAGGGGCTGCCTTAATAAATGTTGACGAACAATGATGGAAGTGTTATTATCTATTAATTTGGATGATGAAAATGCTATTGCTTTTGAAACCTGTCTCGCTAGAGAACCTGATGTATATAGTGCAGCGCTCATGTGTTCTCAAATTCGATGGTGCCTCAAAAGGAAATCCTGGACAAGCTGGAGCAGGAGCTGTGCTGCGAGCCGACGACGGAAATTTGGTAAGCATCCCACCAATTTGGGGTTTGTCTTCATTTCCTAGTTATTCTCCATACTCTATCGTAAAAGCGCTGTTTATTACAGATCTGTAGATTGCGTGAAGGTTTGGGCATAGCAACCAATAATGTTGCTGAATATCGAGCCATAATTTTAGGATTGAGATATGCACTTGAAAAAGGGTTTACAAGTATTCGCGTCCTGGGGGATTCCAAACTCGTCTGTATGCAGGTATCATTGATCTTACAGCTGCAATGGTAGCATCAATTGCTGGCTGATTGTTTCGATTAGAGTCTCAACTGATACGGTCGATGTGACTATTCTTGCCCAATTACTACAGTGATTACCTATAGTTTCTTGTGACTTGTAGCTGGAATTATACTTGGTGATATTTGAGACTTTGCTTCTTGACTTTATTACAACACTTTCCTTAACCATTACCTCGAGTTTCTTGATCAATGGTTGCCTTAATCTCTTGTAATTTTATCTACTCTTTTCATCTTTGTATACTAAATCAATGTATTTGATAGGTTCAAGGTCTATGGAAAGTAAAAAACCAAAATATCTCGCCGTGGTATGAGGAAGCGAAGAAACTAAAGGATCGGTTTCTTTATTTCCAGATCACTCACGTTCTGAGGGTATATATGATAATTTCTCTTTTCGATTTAACTTTTAGCTTTACTTTGGAACGCTAATTGTTTGAAATTGCTTTATTTGGGCTTCTTCTCAAATCCTTCTGTTATCCTTGAAAACTTTATTGGACTTATGGGAAGCTATAAATTACTGGCTACAAGTATCTCCTTGTCAATTGTTCTGAATAATTTTTTCTTGTTTATCTTTTTAAGGACTTAAACTCGGAGGCTGACACTCAAGCGAACTTGGCTGTTGATCTTGCTGGTAAGACTTTCTGCTTATACCAGTTGAATCTACAATAGTTTACTCGAATGGATTTGTCAGTGTTAACGGAATCCCCGTTTTGCTGCAGATGGTCAAGTTCAGGAGGAGGTTGTGAAGTAGCTGAATGTATAGAGAGTCGGTCCTTTTGTGCAGATGGAGCATGTTTCATAGAACGGAAGAAACACAATGAGGATCGAGTTGTAGGAGAGTGTACGTTATCATTTTTACAGTGCCTAACACTTCCGATTGAGCAGCATCTGTGAGCGCTGTGTTTTGGAGATGTGATTTTGTCGAACTATTCGTGCTTACTGCCACCAGGGAAGAAATGATTTGGGTTTCGGGTTTTGTCTTTAATTTTATCAGTGGCAATAGGGAAGTCTACACACCAGCAATTTGGGACTTCCCTGATAGGAAGGAATGAATTCCGTAAAGTCAATTGATATCATCAGTAACTTCTCATCTCTATACCAGATTCAGAACAGATGGCTAATGTTTCTACTTTGCAATCAGATGCCTAAGCACCCATTTGCTCGTTTCTTGGCAGATCTTCTAGCTTGAAGTATGACTGGACAAGGCATGCCATACCTTGTGCCATGTTTGATGAAATGAAAGATCTTAGCGTAGTACTTGGTAGTACAACCTAAATTGACTAGACCTACATACTAGGTCTAAGAAGGACTTGTGAATCTTGTGTAAGGTTCAAGAATTGAAATATTGCAGATTAGCAAGGTAATCAAATCAAATGCGTGTATAAGATGGTAAAACCACTCAAGTTCCTATCATCTTCTCTCTCGCTGCAAAATCTACGCAGACAATGAGGTTTCTAAGTTTAGGTAGTATTTGAAAACGCTTCCAGTTTTAGTTTTCTATTTTCAAGGGAAAAAAAATTAGTTTACTTTTTTTTAACAAAAACAAATGGTTGTTTGATTATCTGTTTTATTTTGAGTTTTTTCTTTGGTGATGGTTTGAGGTAGCAGTGGTGGGGCCTGGCAGTGGTGGGGCGTGGCAGTGGCTGCCACCCAACCGGCCAACGGTCGGCTGGTAACGGTCGCCGGTGGTTGCCGGCAACCGCCGGCAGCCGTGGGCGATGGTTGTGGTGGTGGGAGGTGGTGGTGGTCTCAAAATAAAAATAAGAATTAAAAATCCAAAACTCCTAAATGGAGTTTTTAAAAGCTGCCATGTTTTAAAAACTGATTTTCAAAACTGAAGGGGAAAAAAAAATTGTGTGACAAACGCATTTATTTTCTCCAGTTTACAAAACTGGAGAAAAGAATTAGAAAAAATAAATGTTACCAAACATAACCTTACTTTCGAGTTATTAAACTTAGGCCACGTTTGACACAACTTTTTTTTCCAGTTTTTTTTTTCAGTTTTGGAAACTAGAAAAAAAAAGTGTATTTGGTAACCTTTTTTTTTTTCCTTCTCCAATTTAAAAAACCAGTTTTTAAACTGCAGAGTAAAAAAAAAAACTCCACTTTTGGTTTTTTTTTTTGGAGACCACCACCAACACCCTCCCATCGCCGACAGCCACCTCTGGCTGCATGCAGCCACCGCCGGCCGCCGATAGCCACCTCCGGCGGCCGGCGACCACCGCCGGCTACTGCCCGCAGCCACCTTCGGCCACCGGCAACCACCGGCGATTGTCGACGCCACCTCCGGCAACCGGCGATCACCGCCGGCAGCCATCGGCGACTGTCGGCAGCCACCTCCGGCAGCCACCAGCCACCGCCGACCACCACCACCGTCGACCACCGCTACGCCCCACCACCACCACCACCACCACCGCCACCTCAAACCACCAAAAAAAAAAGTCAAAATAAAAAGGGTTACCAAACACCAAAAGAAAAAAACTAAAAAAAAAAAGGTTATCAAACACCCACTTGTTTTTGTAAAAAAAAATAAAATTAAGCTGCTCTTTAAAAACTGAAAACCAAAAAAAAAAATTTGTCAAACGAACCCTTACTTCACTGGTGGAGCTTTTTATTTTCTTTTTCCCCGTGAGGTTCAGTTAATTGAATTCCAAGTTTGAGAGATGAAATTTTCCTTTTGAAAGCAGTTGTACAATACTTGAGGGAGCCTCACATTACCAAACAACATAACTTTGATTTAGGGTAGTCCTGTAGGCACTTGTTAAACGATTATCATTACATTGTACAGTTTGCATGGTTGTAACTTGCAAGGTTTGCTCACGGTTGGCGCAACTATATATATATATATATATATATATATATATATATATATATATATATATATATATATATATATATATATATATATATATATATGGGAGCTGATCCATTGCTCGCGCTAGCAAATGGAGTTAAGTTGCAAGCGCGATCTGACCGTCCATCCTGAAAAATGGACGGCCCAGATCGCGGCCTTTTCGAATACTGTCAGTCGTCCGCGACACTATGTCGCGGACAGACTTTTTTACCTTTTTGCCCCTCCACCCGTCCGCTACACTGTATCGCGGACAGCAAGTTTTACGTTTTTTTAAGTACGTCCGCTACATTATGTAGCGGACGTACTTTAAAAAAACATAGAACTTGTTGTGACATTTTCCTCTTTCTCTCTCCTTTTCCTTATTTAATGTTCTGACATTTTCCCTTTCTTTCTCCTCTCTCTCTTCATTTTTTTCTCTTTCTCTCCTTTCTCTAATTAACTCTCTCTCTCTCTCGTCCATGCCAGAAACTGAAGGGAAGAGAAAGCCTCTTGGCACTCGAAGAACCCCTTGTGCGAAGAAGTTGCCATTAAGAGGAGCAGCAGCGGCTGTTGGACCTCGCGGTTGATCAGGCGAATCAGCGTTGGCGGCGGCAGCGACGATGGTGGCGGTAGCGGTGATATTGTTAGTCATGCTTCGGAGCTGTCGCCGGCGGGGTAGGAGAGAGCAGTAGAGCTCAACTAATAGCACCAGGACCAAGCCTAACACCATCTCGTCCACCTAGAACAACGGCGACTGCGGGATGGACACCATCTTGTCCACCTAGAACAGCTCCGCTTCCGGCAACGACAGAGGAAGGAAGCAATCCACCTGCTGTGGCAACCCCATTTTGGGTGGTAAAACTGAGACCCAATTGAAATTTTGAGAATTTTGAGACCCAATTGAAATTTTGAGACTTAATTCTTCATCTGCTCTCTACCTCTCTCTGTTTAGATTAGTTATTTATCTTGCATAGAGATTTGGGATGGTGGAGGTTTGAATGGTGGTGGTTCGGGGAGGCAGAGGTTCAGTAGCGGTGGCGATGCGTTCAGTGGAGGTGGCCAAATGGTGGTGGTTGTGGGTTCATTTGAGTTTAATTTTTGTTGTGGTTGTGGGTTCATATGAGTTTCTGGTTTTCTTGTAAGGAATTTTTGGTGATGCAGCTTCCTTCTTTAATTCCTATGGAGGCTTTTACAGGTTCAGCACTTCAAAGGGTTGTTGTTTGGCTAAGAAACAAGTAGAAAGATGCAAAAAAGATTCTTCAGTGCTTATCATCACTTGACCAAAAAAGAGCCCAGTAAAGAGCCCCAATCCAACTCACGAAAAATCAACAAAGCATTGCCCAAAACAAAAACAAAAATACAAGAAGAAATACAAGATCGACAACAAATATAGTACGGCTTGTTGCTGATGGACTTGAACGGGTACTGTTCGACGGAGCTGCAGGTGGCCGGACACACTCTTTCTCTCTACCTGTGTGTGAAGTGAAGCAGGATAAACATGAAAGAGAGAGAGGGGGAGGATGAGAGAGAAAATAAAAAGTGGTGAGAGAAAGAGAAAGGAGAGAGAATATTCATGAGAAAGAGAAAGAGACATGAGCATTGATGAGGGAAGAGAGAGAGAGAGAGAAATAGAACATGTCAGACAAATAATGTGAGAAATGAGGGAAAAAAGCACTGCCTACTCATCCGCTACATAATGTAGCGGACGAGATTTTTTAAAGTATGTCCGCTACATAATGTAGCGGACGTACTTTAAGAAAACATAAAACTTGTTGCTGATGGACTTGAACGGGTTCTGTTCGACGGAGCTGCAGGTGGCCGGACACACTCTTTCTCTCTACTCTGTGTGTGAAGTGAAGCAGGATAAACATGAAAGAGAGAGAGAGGGGGAGGATGAGAGAGAAAATAAAAAGTGGTGAGAGAAAGAGAAAGGAGAGAGAATATTCATGAGAAAGAGAAAGAGAAAGAGACATGAGCATTGATGAAGGAAGAGAGAGAGAGAAATAGAACATGTCAGACAAATAATGTGAGAAATGAGAGAGAAAGGGGAAAAAAGCATTGCCTACTCGTCCGCTACATAATGTAGCGGACGAGATTTTTTAAAGTACGTCCGCTACATAATGTAGCGGACGTACTTTAAAAAAACATAAAACTTGCTGTCCGCGATACAGTGTAGCGGACGAGTGGAGGGGCAAAAAGGTAAAAAAGTCCGTCAGCGACATAGTGTCGCGGACGACTGACAGTATTCGAAAAGGGCGCGATCTGGGCCGTCCATTTTTCAGGATGGACGGTCAGATCGCGCTTGCAACTTAACTCTATTTGCTAGCGCGAGCAATGGATCAGCTCATATATATATATATATATATATATATATATATATATATATATATATATATATATATATATATATATATATATATATATATATATATATATATATATATATATATATATATATATATATATATATATATATATGGGATCTGATCCATTGCTCGCGCTAGCAAATGGAGTTAAGTTGCAAGCGCGATCTGACCGTCCACGCGCGATCTGTGGACGGCCCAGATCTTTTTTACACTTTTTTAAGTCCATCTGCTACATAATGTAGCGGAGGGTTTGTTGACAAAAATACCCCTGACCCAACATGCAAAGGAACAAAAAATTGCACTGAAATAGAGTTGTCCGCTACATTATGTAGCGGACCACTATGATTTTGCCTTTTTTCCATTTATTTCTATCTTGTCGTTCCCGTGTCCACATAAACAGATCTGCACAGTGTGAGTCGGTGCTGCCTCTTCTTCTCCTTTCTACTCTTCCATGGCTTTGGCTTATCAATTCTCTGTATTGTAAGTTTCAATGAATTGCAACACTTAAAATTTCAGTCCATTACAAAACTCAAGACACCAAACACCATTTCACAACCACCATAAATGAAACCCATTTGGTAGAGAACTGCTCAACTCCAATCACTCAAATTCCAGTGCCTTCGCTGTTTTTGAGGTACCCAGAAAATATAATAACTTCAGCCACGGTGGAACCACCGAGACTACGGCGGTGACAACGACACCGAGGCTACAGCTGCGAACCTTGTCACTCTCGCTCTCTAAAGGTGCTTATGACGATGGATTTGGGGATTGGAGAGGTGAAGGCAGAGGAAGTTGTTCAGAGAGAGAGATGAACAAGAGAAGAGAATGGGGTTTTTTCCTAAAGAGAGAGAAAGTGAGAATGGACGTGGAGTTGGCAGATTGTGTGGATCTGTTCTGAAATATCGTCCGCTACATTATGTAGCGGACGATATTTCAGAAGATGTGACTTGAAGATTGAGGGGTATTTATGTCAACAAACCGTCCGCTACATTATGTAGCGGACGGACTTAAAAAAAGTGTAAAAAAAAGATTTGGGCCGTCCACAGATCGCGCGTGGACGGCCAGATCGCGCTTGCAACTTAACTCCATTTGCTAGCGCGAGCAATGGATCAGCTCCCTATATATATAGCGTACAATTTTTTGACAAAAATATCCTCTAGTCCCATCCGCTACATAATGTAGCGGACAATTGAATCATTACTTTTCTGACTTTTTTTCCCCTTTTTCTCTGTCCTTTCTTTCTTCTTTCTTTAATGTTCTGACACACTCTCTCTCTCCCTCCCATCCGCTACATTATGTAGGGATAATTTTTTGACAAAAATACCCACCAACTGTATCCGCTACATTATGTAGCAGATGAGTAGGGTGACACTATTTTTTTCCTCTTTCTCTGTCCATTCTCTCTCGTACTTCTGACATTTCTCTCTCTCTCTCTCTCATTTCTCTCATCAATTTATGACACTTTCTCTCTCTCTCTCTCTCTCTCTCTCTCTCTCTTTTCTCCCACCGACAAAGTGGTTGTTTGATAGATTTAAAGTTCCGGCGAGGCGGGTCGATTACTGAGGCCTTCAGGGAGAGACCCATTTAGGAGATTGGATGACAAGTCCAAGTAGGTCAGCAATTGGAGGGCAATGTATCTGGTGCGGGACAGGTCCAGAGAGAGAGTTGCATGAGAGGTCTAGATAAAGAAGGCTTGAGGCATTGAAGAGGTGAACGGGAATTGGCTTGGAGAGGCTTGAGGCATTGAAGATGGGATATGAGGTACAGAGAAGACTGAAGAAGTCTTATCAATTTTTGGTTTCTCTTGGCTGTTTTCAATTCAATGTTTGTTGGAAGTTTTCTTTTGGTTTCTCTTGGCTGTTTAACAAAAGATGGGTATCAGAAAAGTTTTATAGGAAAGAAAACTTTTGTTTCTGTTACGTTGTTTTAAAATGTGAAAATTACATGTTCATTGCTCATCTGTTTTACAATTTCGATATTCAAACAACACGCTTTCCAAATTTAGATGCACTGGAATATGGTGAGAGAGAGAGAGAGAGAGAGAGAGAGAGAGACAGAGTCATAAATTGATGAGAGAAATGAGAGAGACAAAGGAACGAGAGAGAGTGTCAAAAATTAATGAGAGAAATAAGAGAGAGAGAGAGAGAGAGAGAGAGAGAGAAACATGTCAGAAGTATAAGAGAGAGAGGACAGAGAAAGAGGAAAAACATCGTGCCTGCTTGCTCGTCCGCTACATAATGCAGCGGATAGAGCTGGAGGGTATTTTTGTCAAAAAAATTGTCCGTTACATAATGTAGCGGACGGACTTAAAAAAACGCAAAAAAAAAAAAAGATTTGGACCGTCCACAGATCGCCCGTGGACGGCCAGATCGTGCTAGCAAAATCTCCTATTTTGCTAGCGCTATCAAAGGATCAGCTCCATATATATATATATATATGTATATGTATATATATATGTATATATACACATATATATATAGGGAGCTGATCCATTGATAGCGCTAGCAAAATGGAGTATTTGCTAGCGCGATCTGGGCCGTCCATCCTGAAAGATGGACGGCCCAGATCGCGCCTTTTTCGAAAACTGTCAGTCGTCCGCGATATTATGTCGCGGACGGATTTTTTTACCTTTTTGCCCCTCCACCCGTCCGCTACATTGTATCGCGGACGGTCCAAATCTTCTTTTACGTTTTTTTAAGTTCGTCCGCTACATAATGTAGCGGGCGTTTTTTTAACAAAAATACCGTCCGCTACATTATGTAGCGGACTATTTTACTTTCTCGAAAAGAGACATCTGTGTTGTCAGCTCTGGAAAAAAGACAACCAACTTTTATTTTCTCTTTCCCCCTCATCTCTCATCTTCTCTCTTCTGGATGAGCTCCTTCAAGACGGTGGTTCCTTCGGGGTAGTTGGACAGCACCTCCCGTGTCCGGCGATCAAGGACACAACGATCTTTCCCCCTCATCTCTCATCTTCTCTCTCTCCCTTGTGAGCGTGCGAGTGGCGATCGAGGCCACAACCATTTGAAAACTCTTCCTTCTCTTTCTATCTTGCCGCTTCAAATAGTTATGATGTGTTTTGATCTGGTTGTCATGGGTTTGAGAAATTAAGTTTTTTTTTAAATCTTTTCATTTTTGATAAAGGGTGATAGAAATGGAGGAGGTTGAAGACCCTAGAACAAAATGGCAATCTGTTGCCAGCCAATTTCATGAATGGTTCCAGCCTGCAGGTGGATGTGCTAATTGAGTGTGCTCGTTTTGGAGTCTTTTTTACCAATGGCAATCTGTTGCCAACGAACTTCATGAAGATTTGTTCATCAGGATCAAAGTAAGAAGAGAGAGAAAAAGAAGAAGTCAGAATGAGAGAAGGGAGGGAAAAGAGAAGACTAGTCCGCTACATTATGTAGCGGACTAGTCTTCTCTTTTTCCCTCCCTTGCGGACACATTAATGACACAGAAAAGTCATACCACACATGTGTGGGCCTGTCATTTGTCCGCGATACTATGTCGCGGATGGCATGGAGGGGCAAAAAGGTAAAAAATGTCGTCCGCGATATTGTGTCGCGGACTACTTTTTTTTGACATGCGTCAGGGCCTGTCAGTCGTCCGCGATACAATGTAGCGGATGGGTGGAGGGGCAAAAAGGTAAAAAAATCCGTCCGCGACATAGTGTCGCGGACAACTGACAGTTTTCGAAAAAGGCGCGATCTGGACCGTCCATCTTTCAGGATGGACGGCCCAGGTCGCGCTAGCAAATACTCCATTTTGCTAGCGCTATCAATGGATCAGCTCCCATATATATATATATATATATATATATATATGTATATACATTGTCCCATGCTAGATGGCTGAGTTTGTGCGATGTAATGGTTGCAGTGTTTGTGATTTTGTTAGTGGTGGGTGTCGTCTGTGATGATGACCGTCGGCAGTGTAAATTTGTGTGTGGCGGCGGTGGTTTGTGATGATGAGGGTGGTGTGACACAAACAAGGGGGGTTGGCCTGCTATTGCGGGTAGTGAAAGTGGTCCATTCTGTGATTCGGCGGGAGGAGAAAGGGCTGATGGTGGTGGGTTTCTGTTGGTTTGTGATCATGGGGCTGGTGGATCACTGGTTTAGGGGCTCGCAGTCGACGGTGGCCGAAAATAAGGCAGTTGCATGGTGTGGGGCAGATCTGTGAACGATCAATGAGTCACAAAAAAGAAAAGGAATTGTCAATGACTTAACATGAAAGAAAAAGAAGAAGAATTAAAAAAAAAATGTAAAATTACGTAGTTTCAATCGCTAGCCTTAGGCAAATTGCTTATGGCTAGCAACATATTTGCTTTCCCCATATATATAGTTATAGCTGTTCATTATTTTCTTGTTTGTCGTTTTTGCACCATTTGAATTTTTAAACTCGTTTAAATTGAGATGAAACGAAGGAATTACTAAGGAAATAGATCTCCTTAGCAAAAAAAAATCCTACTTAAGTAGCAAACCCTTTATTCGTTTATTCTCCTATTTTTCCGCAATTCATTTTTCTCATGAGGACAATCAAAGACCAACTTGGAGGCCAAGAAATGAAAATAACGTGAATTTAAAATGACGAAGAAATGCTGCTGCGAAAAATGGGCAAATGATGATGCTGAGGGCAGGTGTACGGTCTCTCTCGGCCGCCCGAGGGAGCTCCACGCCGTCGATCCGCCGCCGTATTTCGTCACCGCTGTCTACTGTGACGTCATCACGGCTGTCCGATGCCAACGCCGTGGCCAGCACCACCGCCGCCGCTCTGCTGGACGAAGCGCCGCTTTCGGCGAACCCTGGGGCTGCGGTCAATCCGCTTCAGCCGGGCGTCATCGTTTACGACGGAGTCTGCCATCTATGTCACGGAGGTATCGTCACACTTGTATGAAGCAGTGATCGATAGATTTAATACATGTGAAAGTTGGCTTTACTCGTCGCTTTTGTCCACGATACTTAATTGATTGTTTTTTTTTTTATATTCCAATTCGATGTTTATATGTACCAAATCTTCTTCACTTAGCATTCTAAGTTGGATGAATTGCTCCACTATATGACTAATTGACTAGTAAGTTACCAATGTATCTTCTCGTTTAGCTGCATGCTCCATCAAATACATTTGGAGCCTCGGAATTGGGGAAATTTGGAAAACCTGGTTGATTTTGTAGGTTTACGGAAATTGCAAAGCATTTTGCCATCTTGTGCTAAAAGAGCATTAGCAGTGACATACTAGGCTCTAATTGAACAAGTATAACAAAAAAGTGAGTTGATTGTGCAGCATGTGATTGACTAAAAGGTATTTGTAAATTTGTATATAGCCTGTCTTCTAGAAAAATCGAAAGCTAAAAAAAGGGGAAAGTAATTTCTCTTGTTACAGAAAAGTGTAGGAAATGAGAACTAGGAACAGTATCTTCAAGCGCTATTAAGTGGAAATTGGTAAGCATTAAAAGGCCGAGCGATCTTTTGTGTTGATGAATTCGGGAAGTGTTATTTTGACAGGTTTTGCATCTTTTGAAGGTGTATTGCATAATGAGCTTGATTTATGGTAAAACAGGCGTTGTCATTATTGGATAGAATGGATGTAGTTGCAATATAAATGGCTATGGATCTGTAAGGATCCACATTCTGAAGTACCTATAAGTTCTGTTTACATGTTTAATTGTTTATCTTTTCTGGTTTTGTCTCGTTTTTACATGCCTAGAGTACATTGGTCTTAGTTATCGAACTACGTTCTCTTCCAAATACTCTCATTCACACAGTTCGGTTCAATAGATGTGCTAATGCTAGATTACCTCTCTCTTGTTTATCTGAGTGGTAGCATGGGACAATTCGTCGTCGAATTTGTATTGTCAGCCTGATGTTTCATGTTTGCTTTTCTTCATTTTCTAGGGGTGAAGTGGGTGATTAAAGCAGACAAGCATAAGAACCTCAAGTTCTGTTGCCTTCAGTCTAAGGCTGCTGAACCATACATGCGAGTTTGTGGCGTTGATCGAGAGGACGTTCTCCGTCTCTTCTTATTCGTTGAAGGTCCAGGTTTATACCACCAAGGGTCAACTGGTTAGAACTACCTCTCTTTTCTCTATTGTTTTTGTTCATATAGTCTATCCGGTATCCACATATATGGTCTTCAAAACTGATCAGCACTCCCATTAGATGCTTCTTCGATGGAGGCGGAATTTGGTATATTAAATTTAATCAGAGTTGGCTTGATCTGCAGCCACAATGAAAGAAATTCCCCACCCCCACCCACCCACCCACACCCCCCTCTTCGAATGTAAAGGTAGAATGTTGGCTTGATCCTTGCGTTCTTGCTCTGCTTGTGTACTGTAGGATGGAGTCGTTTGATCCGACCCCCATTCTTTCCTTTTGAATCACCATTTTACTTTGGATGACATCCCACCATTTCCAAAACTCGGTCTTGGCCACTGGCCAGCATTCTTCTGCCTTTACCTTGTCTGAACAGCGCCTTCATTCGGGGGGAAAATTGGTCCTACAAATTGTTGCAACCCATATATACTGTAGCATTTCTGTACCTTCTTCTCTTACCTAGATGGTGTGAAAAATACTTGGTGATAGCTTGTGCGAGACCAAAAAATCTGTCTTTCTGCTTCTAAAAGGGAAATTTAGAGATTTTGTTTAACGAGTTTAAGGAACAGATGCTTTCATATTGAATACTCTCTTTATTTATCCCAATTGACAGACATACAAGGGTAAATGGCCTCAGAAGTTCAGCAACCCGACTAATGGGACCTATCTTTTGGAGGGTGGTGTAGACTTTTATGGTGACGATGTTGCATGTGCAACAGATGTGGACCAGAGACAACATTGTTCTATTGTCTAAGCACGGGGAGGGGGGAAATAAGACCACCGTAGAAGTTTAACCCACTTACTACCACCCAACATTGGCCTCTTTTGGCTCCAATATAAATTACAAAGGAAGGGGCATATTCTCCATCGCCCATTTGCCATAGCTTCTGGTAGGAGGAAGGCTGCTTGGGAAGAAAAGAAAGCATGCTAAACCTCTGGTGGAGACTTTGTTGGAAGTTTTCCAAATTGAGTACAGGGTTGATACAAATGAGGACATTCTTTTACAGTTCAGACAGTAACACGGGGATGGGGACATGACGCGACCACTAAATTTTAACCACCCAATACCTCTGAGAAGGATACCCGTTGGAGGGTTGGTAAACCTCTCACATCATCTATCTACATTATTGGACACAGTGTGTATGATAAAAATTTTCAGAACTGCTTGGATGGGTTTATAGAGGAATATTAATGGCGAATCTCATTATATTTGTTTTATACTGTGTGCATGCATGTGTTTGATGGCTTCCTTTCAGGGTGGGGTGGGGAGTACTACATGAATCATACTTTTTTCAGACTTTGGAAATTTCAGCAGGTGCAGGTTGTTATGCACAGATGGAAGGGTGATACATGGACTTTATGCTTGTAGGTTACTTGGTGTGCGTGTGTATGTGCTTGTTTGTTGAGGGAGGGAAAGAAAAAGGAATGGGGGAAGGGAACGACTATCAGTTGTGAGGAATTTTCTTCCAAAGTAGATATTGCAAGAATGAAGTCTGTTTTAAGTTCCAAGTCCCGATGATCAAATTTTGAACAATTAGGCTGTTCAAAGCATGGATTCTTTGTTTTTACAGGCGCACTCACACACTGAAGCTGCAAATGCCAAGTCTAATCTTTTTTCTTTATATGCTTCTGCAGCTGCGCTGAAAGTATTGTCTTACTTGCCATTACCCTACTCTGCATTAAGCTCTCTTCTAATTGTTCCAACTCCTCTAAGGGATGCTGTCTATGATTACGTGGCCAAGCGACGTTATGATTGGTTTGGGAAGGATGTTGATTGCTTAGTTCTGCAAGAGAAAGAGTTGCTCGAGCGTTTCATTGATAGGGACGAAATGATGGATAAGGGCCGATCAAATTGGTAATTAGCTCGCTCAGTTCGGTTAACCACATAGTCGAGGTGTTCTTTTGTTACATATTAACAGGTGCGAGTTGTGAATCCAGAGTTCCTAAAAAGTGAGTCTTGACTCTTCAGTGTAGACGTAATCTGACAGTAGCGTGATCCCACAATCTTTGTTGTCCAGACCCTAGAATCAGAAAGTTCTTCTGCGTGGAGGTTCATAATATTCTTTTCAGAAAGTTAGCAAGAAATCATGTTTGTGCTACCAAGTATGATGGTTTCACCATTGACATCCCAAGTATGGGTAATGAGCAATTTGTTGCAATTGGGTGTAAAAAACTTCGAGAAAACATTGAGTGATCTTGGATAAGTGATATCGACCGGATATACCATAAAATAACGTTCTCTCTCTCTCTCTCTCTCTCTCTCTCTCATATCAGTTCCCATGTTTTTACGGTTCTAAAGTTCTAAATAGTCAAGATCAATATCTGAAAATATAGTATGCACATCTATTCATAACTTCAGATGCATTGTTTGTTGGCAGCGAGTGCACATGAGAACCATCTCATGACACGGACCCTAGCAGGGATATCACAATCTCATGTTCTTGTGATAGCTATTTTACATACTTTGAAAGCGAATGCTTATTACTCAGGTTATTGGAGATCTATCAATTAGCTTTCTTGTAAGTAATGATCACAAGCATGAGTTTTAAATTCTCTCGTAGGTTTATATTAGTTTTCTCTTTCGTACTCTTTTTTTATTTTTTAAATGAGTTCTTAAAACCCTTAATTTCTTGAAAATAGTCTTTGTGTTACGTTCTGTCGGTATTTTAGACAGTCAGTTAATATTTCTATCATAAATTTTGAAGATATTTTGATCAATTAAAATTTGTGCCTTACTTCCTCTTCAGCCGCGCACACCACCATCTTCCACCTCCGCCGCACGTACCACCATCACCACCACTCACTGTCCTACGAGCTTTTACTTTTCCCATTGGTTTAATCGAATTTTGACTCTCATACTTTTCTTGATCTCTTGAGCAATCCCCGAACTCCGTATTACTTGAAAATAGTTCTTATGTCCCGTCAGCATTTTATTCCCTCAACTAACATTTATGTTAAAAACTTAGGGTATTTTGATCAATAAAAACTGTGCCTTGCTTCCTCCTCAGCCGCAGACACCACCACTCACTGTCCTACCTCCGGTCATTACATCTGCACGCACCAACACAGCCGCACCCACCACAGCTGCCTCCATGATAACGAAAGAGCATGAATCAAATTACCAAAATCCCATTATAATCCAATTCCTCCACGTTATTCCAAAGCAGAATATTGGGTATTCTTCATTTTCTCCAATCATGTCTATTTGTGTGTTCGCGAGAGCACGCGTACGTCTGTCTCTCTTTATATAGAGAGGTGTGTAGTGCTTACCGGCGACTTCAGCTGCATCCTTGCAAAGTGTTTTAACGTTTGAAACAACCATAGAAACCATCAATGGATCCACACACACTACTCCCAAACATTCCCCCCGTCCACACACACACACACAAAAATACGGGTAATGTTCATCTTTATTTTCAGTGCAAAAATTCCGACAAGTAATATATGTTCCTGTCTACAAGCTTGAATAAATGGAAAATATGCTTTACTGCGGGAATCTCTCGTCGGAGTTCCTTAAGACTTGTTTTATATCAAGTGTGGTGATGGGGATGGAGGAGCGCTGGATTGGCAGTGGTGTCAATGGCAATGGTTGGGAGAGCCAGGGGTGATAAGTGTGGAGGAAAAGATGGCGTGGTGCACTTGTTGGGGGAAAGGGGTGTGCCGCCATGTTGGACAGCGGCAGTTTGCAATGTGGAGGCAGACAATGGTATCGTCGGAGGCAGTGGGGGGTTGGACCAGAAACTAATTTGGGGAATATCACGTTATGAGACATATGCCAATTTCGCCTCGCATACATGAAATGATGAATCCAGCCCTAAACTAGGGACTTAAACGTGATGAAACACAGTACAAAGACCATTTTGAAGAAATTAGCAATATAGGGACAACTTAAAAATTCAGACAAAGTACGAGAAAGAGACCTGGATTAAATCCTTCTCTCATTTACTCCTTGAATAATTTATTTATAAACTTGGTATCATGTATCACTAACAGTTAACATTGGATAACTGCAACTGAACATGACCACAGGGAGGAACCAAAAATGGATGGATAGAATTTAAGAGCAATAACCTTTCATGGTCGTATAAACCTATGAGGTACATGGCTTTTAGAAGCCTAAAATTAGATGTCTCAATGATATGATATGGTTCAAGATCTCCCTACTACAGCTAAATTTCAAGTTGAGTCCTGCGGAACTCGCACTCCTAACTGAAAGAGCCTGCTAAAAAATGTCCAAAACTGCTGCAATGTTCTTCCATCACTTGCTGCTACTGCTGGTCCATTCTTTCCAGTCCTTGTCCACACGGTCTTGTGCCCACACAACAGCTGCACGTGCTGCTTGCGGGCCTCCAGGCAAGCCTCGCTCATTAAGAGTGTCAGCCATGTCGATGAAAGGTACGACCAAGAGTGTTCCAGGGCCCCCGTACTCGGTGTGCAAGAAAGTATTGAATATCTATTTCAATATATGGAAGGTCGCAAGATCAGCATCGTATATCAAACTACTTACTTTAAAGAGAATGCAATTTGCGATTTGACCAACCCCAAACAGGAAAACGGATCCAAAGATGGGGACTTTCAAACATATGCAGCATAAAAAGCAATAATAAGTAGTTTGCAGGAAGCTGTAGTTCAAAAAATTGGAACTAACTAGAACGTCACAGCAAACTCCAGAAACTGCATACGGTGTAGTGTTTATGGCATTGCACAAGACAGCTCTTTTGGGCCATACTGTATGGAAAAACAGAACCCAAATTACTCTCTCAGCTTCATCCATCATGATATCATCTACCAGAAATGATGATAAGAGAAGAAAACTGCTCAAGTATGACTTGCTTCAAAAGAAGTTTTTGCATCTTTCCTTTTTTTCTTACCTCTGCAACATGTTCTTGACACAACGTGGTGGACTCGGTCGCATGCAACACTGGTTTTTATTGCCTCGTCAAATGTGGTCTTGCAAATGTTTCTTATAACGGTAGTTGGCCAATGGTATGGCAAGTGGAGTCCTCATTCCAGCACTTTTGAATGATGACCAAGTGGATAAAAATGCTGACATCCATTTCGTTAACTAAGTGCAATGGAACAGATGAAAGATAAAGTCGACTTCAGACCTTCAGCATAAGCATATGAGATCAATCCTAATAATAGGAAGGAGCTTTTGCTATATGGTAGTGTATTTTTAAGTGTCACGAATTAATGCGTCAGAATACCAGATCCACAAGTAGATTGGTAATATTCTAAAGAGAACTGAGCACCATGGTCTTGCAAAGGGTCTTTAGAGTGCAATTTTTTTTTTTTTTTGAAACATACGAAAAACTACAACGATTAAGATTTGGGTGAAATGCGACAGGGCGGCCACCCAGCAGGGGCGATGTTAGTCTATTGACATGGGGGCACTTGACCCCCTTAATTTTGGGAGGAAAAGAATATTACTGTGAAAATGATGATTTTTTGGTGAAGTTGTAATCACAAAGGAACTTGACCCCCTTAAATATAACAATAAATGGTAAACATAAGATTTTGACCTCATATGCTATCCAGAAAACAGGACCATATATAATGTAAACTTTTGTTGTTGATCAATTTCTCAATAAAAGTAGTGTGTGAGTAAGCATAGGAGGGTAACATTTAAGTTTTAAATTTTAGTTGGAAGCAAATAATAACAAGATACAATTTTGCAAGATTTTCCCCCCTTAAATGAAAATTCTGGCTCCGCCCCTGCCTCCCAGCTTATCCTGATCTGTTTCCACATGCCTGTAAGCTTCCATAGGAACAGATTGCCTTAAATATATGATGTTCAAAGCATGCATAGTACAGTCTTCACCTAGGTAAAGCTAATTTCCCTATTAATACTAAAATCTTCTTTTTCTCAAAATTCTCATAACTGAAAGATCTCGAGAATTTGTTCAACTAGTTACCTGCAGGATATCATGTTCTATCTAATATTGTTGCCAAATCGGCGAACAATTACAGAACTGCACATATCAGATACATGTAACAAGATTCATACATATCAAATCTGAGAAAGTAATCACGATAGAAAGCACCAAGTGTAATAGGTCAAAAATGTTTCATAGCTACAAAGTATGGCAAGTAATCTATACTGATCAAAGCATGAAGCAAGTGGACAAACCGTAAGAGAAAAATAATCCTTCATGACATGATTTCACTAATGTGCAGGACTAAAAGGCGTTAATTCAAAATAGGAGTCTGTGTGTAAAAGTATAATTATTGAGTGTCTCGCCTCATTAGGGATGTTTTGTTGTTATGAAAGAGTCTAACCTTGGGGCTTAAAGGAGAGCTAGACCTTGCAAACAGTAAGGGGATAGAGGAACTGAAAATTTATGTGGAGCAATAAACAAAATGCACTACTTGATGATTTCAAGTGGATCACACTGCTTTTCCAGGATTTCAAAATGACCCAGATGCCTAGAGAAACCAACCAATGAAGAGCCATTTGGCAAGACAGAGATGCAGCTCTGATTCTTTTTTGCATACTTTTGATGTTCCTGTGGACTGTATTAAAATCAGCCAGAAGCTGATGCTAAGGGTACTAATTTCTTCAAAATGATGTACTTGTTGATTTCGTTTAAAGTATCCTTTTAACCAAAGAAAAAGAAAAGGCTACACCTCATATCAGGGATCAATGGCCAATCAAAGCAACTCATGAGCAATTCTACAAAGCAAATCAGATTTGACCAGCCGGAGCATTCAGAAATCCAGTAGTTACTGTATTTTGCAAGTTAATTATTACCACCTCACATGTACCTATATGTGCAACCCCAAGCACCAATGGAAACCCAAACCAAATATTAAGAATGATCCGACCCCCCAACTGCCGAACGCAAAGTACAACTAATTCATACCTAAGCACAACAAGGAAAGTATTCAAAGTAAGGAGAAACTAGGAAATGGGACAACGGAAATAAAACTACCTCGGTACAGATTCCAACGACTTCTTGAACGGAATCACCATAGATATCTTTCTTTGAGAGTTTCTTGAGTAGATGGGTCCT
>JAVXUP010004336.1:0-34537 GCA_033070095.1 Escallonia herrerae | reverse complement strand
ATTTGATTGAATGCATCTTCGAAGGTAATATCGGCTGAACTGCCTGTGTCGACCAAGAAGCGCTTAATATTGAAAGCATCTACGCGCAGAGTGATGACCAGAGCATCATCGCGCGGTAGGCTTATTCCGTCGAGGTCCACATCGTTGAACTCCAAAGAGGTGGATGTTCTCGGCCGCTTGGCTGATCCTTACGTTAGATTAACGTGCCGAGCGTAAGCCTTTCGGGAAGAGCTGGACAGTCCTCTAGCGCTCGGTCCTCCGGAAATGGTGTTTATCACTGGTGGATCCTTCGGCTGCGTCTCTTCTGTTCTCCGCTGATTTCTTCTTCCATTTTGTTGTCGGTCATTGGCTTTGATGAATTGTTTGAGATGGCCTTTGGTTATGAGGTTTTCAATCTCACGCTGAAGTACTTTGCATTCATCGGTTGTATGCCCGTGATCTTTATGGAAGTGACAATATAGTTGGGAGTCTCTCTTGTCGGCTGGCCCCCTCATAGGTTTTGGCCATTTGAGGATGTTTTGGCTCTTGACCTGATTTAGGATGTGCCCCTGAGAAGTATTGAGTGGGGTAAATGACTTGGGGAGCGTTGCTCTCGAGCGTTTGGCTTCGTTTGAATTTCCCCTTTCAGGACGATCTTGCCTTTTGTGCCCGGCGTGCGCTTCTTCGTGCTGTGAGGTTGTTGAATCTTCCTCAGCCCGAAGATACTTTTCCACCCTATCGAGGAGGTCCGACATGTTTTCTGGCGGACGCTTATTTAACGAGAAACGTAAGGGTGTGCTTGGTCTCACTCCTCTAGCCATTGCCGCGAATGTGACTCCTGGATCCAAATGATCGATGATAAGTTTCTCAGAGTTAAAGCGGGCATAGTATGACTTTAATGATTCCTTTGGCCCCTGGACTATTCAAAAGAGGGCGGAGGAATTCTTCCTTTACACACGACTCGTGAGGAAATTGCTCCGAAAAGATTCAGCTAGTTGAGCCCAGCATGAGATGGAGCGAGGTGTCAGGTGCTGGAACCACACATGTGCGGCTCCTTTCAGCGTTACGGGAAACGCTCGGCACATGATCTGGTCAGGGACCAAATGCAAATTCATGCCCGAGGTAAAGCGAGCCAAGTGCTCCATTGGATCTCATGTGCCGTCATATGATTCACATTGAGGCATTTTAAAGTTGGAAGGAGCTGGGAAGAGATCGACTTCTTCTATGAACGGTCGTCCAACGATGATTGGAGCGTTGGAATAGCGCTCTGCTCGGTAATCACCAGAATTGTTCCTGGTTGATTGAGCTTCGCAGTAGCTCTCTTCGTATCTCTTGGACCTTGGGTTGCGTCGTTCGTCATCAGAGTATTCATCTTCTGCTCGTATCATCTGTTGGTTATGTATCTTGTCCCGCACTTTAGAGCGGCTTGGTCCCTCATGGAAATTCAATCGCTGATGAACAGATTGCCTCTGCGCATCAGTTATTGGCTTTGCCTTAAGAAGCCGAGGAGGTTCTGGTTGCACATGTGGGTTTTCAATGGCGCTTGCAACTTTTCAATGGATCGCTGCATTGTCTGAATGACAGCGAGTAGACCAGCTTGGTGGTCGATAGCAGGTGGAGCGATATTGGCGGGAGCGACCGTAGTGATTCCGATAATTGGAGGTTCAGATGGACCAGCAGTGTGCAGTGGAGTTGAGGCAGGGTTCATGACGAGTGGCGCAGCTATCGCGGTTTCCGCTGCTCTTTTCCCACGATCTACCGGCCTGGAGTTGGTTCCACCACGAGTAAGGTCACGGAGCAGCGTTGACGACGAGCTTGATGCAAGTGCTCCATCTTGCTGAACTTGCGGATGAGGGTTGCGAGCCATGGTCTATTTACGAATTTCGGTCCCACGGATGGCGCCAAAATGTTGTGGATGAAATCCGGAACTTGATTCGCGAATAGACCTGCGCAACAAAGAGACAACACCGGTAACTTCGCCGGAGGGATTTCCGGCGGGAAATCTCCGATGCTTAAGTTAGAATAAACTCAAGGGGGGTTTTAATCTGATTGTCTTAGGAATCACTTCCCTCCAAATTGCTCTTCCTCCTTCCTTTTATAGAATCCCCCCTCATTAGTGGTTAGTTATCCCCTTTAACTCAGGAGTTACCCGACTAATGAGGGGTTATCGCTACTAAGTAGGGATTATTGCTATAGTGGGTGAGAAGTGGGATAGTGGGCCGTTATTGTTCCCCACTTCTCCAGCAGTTTTGACGGTATCGGGTGGTGACGTGTGTCACCATCTCTTTGGTGGTATTTTCTTTCCATATCACTTATCAATGGAAGTTGTTGAATCCTCCTCACCTTGCCATATTTTTATAGCTTTTATTGTGTCATGAAAAATGAAATTTGTCCTGAGCATATGTTTCTCAGCTGTGAAATTAGCACTTCTCGAGTTTCATTTATGATACCAAATGATGAAGTATTAATTTAAATATTTATGTACGTGAATCAAAGAGCTTGTAATTAGCCGTGGAAGCCCCTACTCATTAACTCACAAGTACCTAATTGAACGAATAAAGTTTGGAAAAAGTAATATCTTTTAATAGAATAATGGCTCGACGCGTTAGAATAATTAGCAGAAAGAAAGTTAAGAGGAAAACCAAGACTAACTTCAATAGCCAACCAGAAAAAA
Source organism: Escallonia herrerae (assembly GCA_033070095.1). Classification (NCBI taxonomy): domain Eukaryota; kingdom Viridiplantae; phylum Streptophyta; class Magnoliopsida; order Escalloniales; family Escalloniaceae; genus Escallonia; species Escallonia herrerae. Next base: position 31,884 of record JAVXUP010004336.1, on the reverse strand, counting down.
AGGGGGGGGGGGGGGGGGGTTGGTAAATTACCCAAAGGTCACAATACGGTGTAGCGGCCTCTCGAAGAATTTTCTAGAATCGTGAGGTGGACGTCCAAGGAAAAAAGGAAGACCATTTGCTTTGACTTTAGTTGATCCCCAAAAAGAAAAATAGAAACTATGAGGCTAATCAACTCTTCCCCCTTCTTTGCATTGTTTAAATTGATCAAAGTAAGTAGTAGTAGTAGCAGCAGCAGCAGCAGCAGCAGTAACAATGTCAAGTTTTTGGTTCAGCAAAATGACGTGTAAACTGATAAAAACAAACTTTTATGTATGTGTATGCTAAGACTAGATTCATCTCTCTTTTTCAAAACTTAGGCTCTTTTGTTACTAAAAGATGCATTGTGTGACACGTTTTATCCCTTTAATGACACAAAAATTGAATTTGACCCAAAAAAAAAAGAAAAAGAGTACGAATTTGATTCGTATGCATTGTATAAATTTGAATGAGCCAAGGTCTCCCATATTTCAAATTGAAGGGGAAAGCAAAAGTAAGAGAACAATTGATGTAAAGTTATGTACATTGAATCCTATTTAAACCCACTTTCTGATTGGATCAATGAAAATAACGAGTCTAGAAAGTCTCTTGTACTGAATTGCTAATTATCACAATAACAAAACATTGTTCAGATACGATTTTCATATTTTAAAAAAGAAATTACTAGTGTAACTAACAAACTAAGCAAAAATTTCAGAAAATATACAAGGTCTACCCTCCGGCCTTCATAACGAAAGTCGAAGACGTACGAGTCCTCGTACGTTTACCATATCCGTTTTATGTTTTTGCAATGATGATAAAAAAAATTCTTTTTTTGTGTACTTTTATCACTTTTTCTTTTCATTTTGGGTACAATTACACAAACAGTGACAAAAAACTGAAAACACCTCCGAGGTGTTTCTCTTTTTTTTTTCAAACTTAATTGAATATAAAAAAAAGTAGCTATTTTTTTGTGAAAATGATAAACGTACATGAGCGCATTTGTAACTGAACACGAAAATCATGAAAATACAAAATAAAAACAGAAAACGAATATGGTAAACGTACGTGCTCGACAACGTTATATGTCGCGAGAAACCAACAAAAAGTTGGTTTAGCGGTTCTCAGGTTCTCAATCTAGGGACACCACCTGGATTGGAGTCTCTTGCCCGTCGCTTCTTGTTGGAGGCAAACATACGTTCTGGCGCTGCGTATGCTCTACACAGGAGCTTTTCGTGCGCTTCAACCCCAACATAAGTGCTAGAATCGAGAGTTCAGATGTATGTGGTGGCCTTGTAGGTCCTCAAGGCACAATACTCCCTATCAGTTAGACTAAAGTTTTACCGTCCCGTCATTTTTCCTCTGTACCCAAACCAAAAAAAAAAAAATACGTCACGAAAATAAAAGCTATTATGAAGTATTTTGATGGCTCCATTTTGGGAATGTGGGAGAACATATGATGCTTTGAGCCCTCATGTTCTTAACTAGTTGGGGACCAACATTCCACTATGGAACCATTTATTTAGGCCCTATTTGACACAATTATTTTTTCAGTTTTGCTTTGAAAACTGAAAAAAAAGTTGCGTTTGGTAACCATTTTCTCTTTTTTTTTCTTCAGTTTAAAAACTCAGTTTTTTAAATCAAGGTTGTTTTTAAAAAGTCCAAAAAACTAATTTTTTTTTTTCAGTGTTGGTTTTTTTTAAGACCACCCCACCCTTCCACCGCCGGCCGCCACCAGACCACCGTTGGCCACTGCCACCACCACCGCAAACCACCACAAAAAACCACAAAAAAAATTTAGGTTATCAAACACCGAAAGAAAAATTAAAAAAAAAGGTTATCAAACACCCACTTGTTTTTGTAAAAAAAAAAATTTTTAAACTGCTCTTTAAATTTTATTTTTTTTGAAAACTAAAAACCAAATTTTTTTTTTTGCCTAATCTACAGACCACCTTACCTTTGAGCTTTCTTTGCAGCATGTAATTAAACTTTGTTGTCCAATTTTGACTCCATTTTCTCTAATTAAACCCGCCATAAAGAACCTACTTGATGGTGAATAACCTCTTTCATAATAGGAGCCACATTGCCACTCCCTCTTAATCAATTCTGGCTGCAGCTCTACGAGTAGGATTAGTTTTGTCAAGTTTCACATCGACAATATATGAGGTTTGGGATTGATTCTTATATCTGATGAGCTTCTCATACTCTAGAGCATGCTTTTGGGTTGGACACTAGCTTCAACATGGCATCAGAGCTAGGCACATGCCGCCTCATTCATCTAACGGGACCTCCTTTTATTCAAGAGGAGCACCTCTTATTACCACGCTTCGCGTGAGGGATGGTGTCAAGTCTCACATCGACAATACATGGAGTTTGGAATTGATTTTTATAGTTGGTGGGCTTCTCCACCCCATGTATTGTCGATGTAAAACTTGACACTTGCACTCACGCAAAGCGTGAGAATAAGAGGTGCTCCTATTGAATAAGAGGTGGTCCCGTTAGATCGAATGGGCGGCATGAGCCTAACTCTAATACCATGTTAAACTTGGTGTCCAACCCAGAAGCATGCTCAAGAGTATGAGGAGCCCACCAAGTATAAGAACCAATCACAAACTCCATGTATTGTCGATATATAAAATTCTTTTTATAATAAAAATTTATGATCGTTGAATATACTTAGTGACATTTCTGCAAAAAAAGTTTCTAGTATAATAACGCATAACTTATTAAAGTCACAGGCTTATGGAGCGTAATTGTGAGTAAGAGAGAAAGTGGAAGCGTGAGAGCGAGCTAAGTTGTCACATGACTTGTAATACGAGACTCAGAACAAAAGCGAGAGCGAGCGGGAAGCGTTGTCCGCTTCAAAAGTATTTGGTGCCTTAAAACTTTACACAGAGTGCCATAAATAATGTATGAGTGCTAATTTCGAATAGCAAGTTTTCTAGAAGGTAATTAGCTGAGTGGCCCCTCATTTTCACACTCTCATATGCTTTGTCCACTCCTTACTTGTCACAAGATATTTACACTTTGTCTAAATGACAAATTAAAAGAGTCTCTTATAATCTGGAAATAGATTTTTTTTCATTAATGTATGTATGGGCTGTCAAGCAAACCTGATTGAGCTAAAACTAGTCTAAGCTCATGCCCCTGTGAGCTCCCCAAGCTCAGCCCATAAATAGACAGTCCACTGGACTTAACCGAGTTTCCCCTTCCTTAACACTCGCTCCCGCCCATAATTCCGGGACGCATTTTTTTTTTCCGATCATACCATTTGGAAAAAATTTGGTTACTATCCTAGTTGGAGGAATCTTCCCCTACCCTCTATATAGCGACAATTAATAATCTCTAAATATTTCTAGTAACTTTTATTTAGTGACGCTAAAAAACTACTGCTAATAATTGTCGCTGAAAGTGTTAGAAGAAAAGCCTCTATTAATATTTAGTGACTATAAATTATCACTATACACGGGTTGGAGGAAGATTCTTACAACTCGAGTAGGAGCCAAGTTTATTCATACCATTTTATGTACTAACTAGACATAGGGGTAAGTACCAAAATGCTCAAACCAACCTGTTCAAAAATCTTAACGGTTCAGTTTTACAAATTTCAAACTGACCTCGGTTGAATTTCTTTCAAGGTTCATTTTTTAAAACCGATCAGAAATCGAACCGAACCCACCTATGATATACTATTAATCAAATTTAGTGACATTCATATTAATAATCTTCATATACTTTCATATTAATAGCAGGTTTAATCCTGCCTTAATCAGACGAGAGTCTCGTCTGATGAAGGCAGGATTAAACCTGCTATTACATACACAATTATATTGGAGGTGAGAAGACTTTGTGGCCACAAACTAACTGCTTTAAGGCATCGTTCGTGTACACCTTTTTTTAATGAACATTAACATAGTAGGGGAACTCAAGAGAGACCTAGAAAGTATGGTGCCCATCCCTTAGTTATTGAGCTCCAATCTATTGGTTTCTCAGTGAAAGGTTGTACCCTTCACTTGCACCAGTGTGAGGTTGTATCCATCGATTAACGATCTAAATTTTACATCTAACGGAAGCCTATAGGTGCATTTAAAAACTGAGTTCACCATTCTGCAAAAAAAAAAAAAAAACCTCTTTGAGCTTCTTTTTTTTTTAATAGGGTTGTGTGATAGCAGTTTTGTATAACTGATTTTTACTTTTATTTTTTGTTTTTCATTTTTTTTTCTCTCTTCTCTTTTATTTTTTATTTTTTAATACTTGAGAGTTTTTTCTGAACTCTTATATTCAAAAACCATAACCGCCCCCACCACGATCAACAACATCTCATCTGCCACCAATCAACTACTGCTATGGCAGTAACGTACTAGCTTGTGAATTAGGACTTCATTAGTTTGATTGGCCAGGTGAATAGGTTTGATTGGCTTGTAATTTATCTAGGTAGAGATATTAGGACTAATCGATGGATGAAATCTTTTGGTGGCATTTGTTGCAGGGACAATAGTGGTCCGAATGATAGTGATTTGGATTTAGAGGAGTGGTAGTGCCGCGGTAGTGACTGATGTTATAATGATTTGCTGTAAGGCGACGGTTAATGAGTATGGTGGTTGGCAATGTAGGTGATTTGGTGTTCTTCGTTGATAGGTATTGGTAATAACTAATAAAGATGAAGATCGAAGGAAAAAAGAGGCATAAAGTACTTCATTCAAAAGTAAAAACTCTAAAATGGAGTTTTAAAAAACATTCCCATTTTGAAAACTGATTTTAAAAATAAAGGGGAAAAAATGTCTATCAATCTCTAATATTTTAATCAGTTTTTAAAAGGTAAAAAATAGAAAATAAAAACTATTTCAAATACCACCTATGTTCCTGTCATAATTCCGTTCTTGTAGACTTTACTTATTAAACAGTTTCCGACGCTACTTTTGCCTGCAATTGCGTGTATCTTTAAAGTAGACACCATCCTCCTTATATCTAGCTTGTTCAAATTTAACGTTGCGCTCCTATTTTGTCGAACTATATCAACCTCTATTGAAAACTCTGAATGGCCGGGACGGTTTGTAACACTATGAGATCAATCAATGGTCTGTTTTACTATACAACCACACGAAAAAAAAAAGAAAAGTTTCGACACATCGGAAACTTTAAACGAAACTCAAAACAAATGTAATTTATTTTCGAAAATCTCCAACAGTTATAATGCTGGATCCAACAATGTACGGCATAACACATGCACGCACATCACACTTTTATACAAGACAAACTTCAGGTCCAAGGTTTATTTATTCCATAAGCTGGTAAGATACGAAAAGGTAGTTTGGAGAAAGTTCCGTCTCCTGAAGACGCAGACTGGGTTACCAGTCAATAGAACTACATAAGTTCAAGCAAGCACAGCTCAAGCCCTCTGGCTGCTTTTTTGCAGATCTCCTCATACAGTGCGTCGGAGCATCCAACATACTCCTCTAGTTTTTCTGCAGTGACGGAGGTACCAAATAATGCATCAAACTTCACACCATATTCCCTGCATTTAGACCTCAAAACCGCTGTAATGTTGCCACATCTCACGATGGCACCTAGGAGAGCTTCATTCTTTTCTTTCTCTTGAGGAGTCCCCAAGCTCGCCTCCGCTTCCAACCCACACTGCTTCACACGTTCGATCCTCTGGTCGAGTCTCTCTTTTATCTCCTTTAGATCTTGCGTGAACCTGACATGCTTGGCAGAGCTGCACATCTCTTTGATATGCTTGTGCATAATAAGGCTTGCACTATTGCCAGTTCCAAGAAAGTAGTCGATGTAGTTAATCAAATGCACACTGAATTCAGGTATATCACGAGGGCTGCATTCGCACAAAAACTCCATCACGTGATGCACGTGGTAAAACAAGTTTGACGATGAAGTACATGCTGAGTCACGCATATACTGAGCCATAAAAGCTCCAGCTGGAGTATCACCCTTCGGAATTATGCCAGTGTGTAATTGACCTTTTAGATTACGACGATTAGGAACATTTGAGCTACCTGTCCCCCCTTCTTCTACCAACAACTGAGACGAGCTCATCACTATCATCTGCATATGAAAGACAAGACCACCATGTAAAGGGTTGGTTTTTAAGGCAAAACAAAAACCTTTTCAACTTGCTCTTAAGAAAAACAAGGTCTTCTGATGGGGTTTTATAATTTAAAGAGAATCAAGCAAATCAAATTAATCTTGAAAGCCAAAGAAAGGTAAAACAAAGGAATATCCAACTTGGCTCAGAATCAGGTTTGTGTAGCTGGTGTATTACAATCACCTAGAAAACCTCCCTCAGTTGTGTTAAATAATGGTTACCTTCGCGGGCAAGAACTTGGCAGCTACATTTCCAGCTCGTGCACACTTGTAAATAAAGCCATTCATCTGCCGGACTAGCTGAAACTGATTCGATAGCTTCGTGCAATCAAATTCTACAGCTCTTAACAAACTTTTATCTTCAGCAAATTTCATGAATGCTCTGCAACTGCAGCAAGAAAATTTCAGGATTAAAGCTAACATTATTAAACAAAGCCATATTAGCAATGACGGAATAAAAAGTTCCAGCAAGAGATTGCATAAATCACTGTTCATATAACTATGGTGCTATCAAGCAATGATTAAAATGATATCCAAGCTGCTTAGGGCAAAAAATCTAGCTCACTGGAGCCTAACCCTAATTATAGGAAGTCAAAGAAATCTATTAGCTCTCATCCTTATCTTAACCAGTCAAAAGTTCACCTCTCAGTTCACTTTTGGTCTGAATTGCAAGAACTTCGAAAACTGTCTTCCAAATAATTTTGAAATGACAATTTAATCCCAGTGTTCAGAACATGTGTGCTTTCTACTTTAGGTCAATTCTTTATTTTGGTTTTTTAATATGTTGGCCAACACAAGCAAGAGAAATTCAGAAATTTGTTCTCGTACGTCAACCAGAAAGAAAGGAAAAAAAGAAGGCAAAAGCCTGAGAACATGTCATCGGGTCTCTCATCAAGTAAAGTTGCCGTATACTGCCAAAACAGGCTTCAAATCAGTCTTACACAGCTGTCGTCCGTGCAAGATTTGCTGCACCATCTGATGATTTGACCACCATGATCATGATATAATTGAGCAAATCATAGTGCAGGTCAGTAAGCCTTCCCATGTCTTCGACCTTGAACTGCAAGGATATTTGATACATTGTCATAAAGAAATAAACCACAAAGATACATGATCTACATAATGATCAACATATGGGTGAATAAGTGAATCTGCTACAAAGAACTCTGGTTCTGAAGATAAGTTATACCTGGAGACAGTTTCAAATCTCCCTGAAACTTCTTGACGTCCAAAGTCAAGGATTAAGAATCCAAGTATCGCAAATATATTGAATTAAAAACATATGACTGCGAAGAAGATAATTGGACAAGAGACCTGCACGGTTTGCGACACAAACTCCTGTTCTATTAACATGCAAACAAACACAGTTATTCATTCCCGAATGATGTGTACGAGGGGAAGTTTAACACCATATTGCTTTAGAACTAAAGGGGGCAAAAGGTTGGTCTAATAGAACACCGGACCCCAATTATTTTTTCTTCCGGTGTTGGGATAGACTTACCCTAATTCAACACTTGGCCTCGCCCAGGGAATAAAACCAGCATTGGAACCAGCACTTTCAGCTTTGGACGGTGAGTGCAGTTTCAACCATAAATTAGGCTTAAGGTACGCGAATAGTTTTGGTCAAGCAAGGGACTCCAGCCAATTCAAATTCAAAAAGGGGACAAAAAGAACAAGGATAAATGGCACATAAAAGCCAATACTTTGGGTCACTGTGCAGCCAAAAACTTGGATTTTCAGTTTTAGCACCCAGCACTTGACTTTTTGATTTGGCGTGCCCTTCACCAATTGACAGCGATCTACCCAACTGAATTAACGATAGCTTAGGTCTCCAAAAGAGTCAAGTCAGCCTCACCAACTCAACTCAGTCACCCACCACCATCCACGACAATGAGACCTAACACACCCCACTCCACCACTTACAATAGCCTTTTGTTTTAATTGAGTCTCAGATGGATTTATGGTGAACTTGGTGAAGAATTAATATGGGAAAATTTACAGTCACAAACCTAAAATATGGTAGAGAAGATGAAGTGTTTTGTTATGGTACATGTGTGTGGACGGTGGAGAAGGTGCATAATTGATCTCTGATTGCTTTCCAGTAACAAAGAGGAAGATCATCTGAATATCTCCTTACAATGTTCATGGTTGAAGCACTAAACAGGTCCTGAAAAGAAATCAGACATTGATAAGGTTCAAGTTTGCAAAAAACTGGGAGAATAAGATCTCTGATTTTTTTCCTGACTCATGTTCATGCTTCACTGCAGCATTTTGGTAAATCTGGAAAACTTTAATGAAATTGATAATAAGTTATTTTGTAAATTCCTTTTAATTAGTTGGACAAAAACCGTAACCGGTGAAGAACGCACCAAATTGAAAAGTGAAGGTGCTGGGTGCCAACATTGAAACTCCAAGGAGCTGGACGCACATCAACACAAATTATAAGGTTTTATATGTAGGTTATACGAAACACAGATGACTCAAGGGTTGAGATGGCTCAAAACCTCGTGGTAAATAAGGTTTGGGGGTGCAATATGCAGCTATCACGGACCTAGCTCATGTTTCCACGTTTTGAACCATTGACCTCCAGGTCCATCACGCCAAGGTTCACCCTATGCAAGATCCCTAGCTGAAGACTATTTATTTACATCTTAATTTTCGAATTTTGGCAGCTGTAAAAGTATTCCAAACAATTATAGTAGATGGGACATAGGTTATAAGAGAGACACAATGCTAGGAAAAGGTTCTCATACAGACACATGTTTATCTGTGCATGCATGTCCACGTATAAACCCATGTATGCACTTAATATTATAGTGTACACCAAAGAACACCGTGTAGTGTACACCATCAATCATCATATTGCCTCCCTTTACACCAAGCACATAAAAGGTACTGCGTCAACCAAAAGTTTACGAATCCCAAGTAGTGCACAACGAAAGCACATGATGCTCTACAAGCTATGACAAACTTTGAGTTTCAGAAAATGCTTCTGCAAAAAGCTTTATGGAAGGATAGTTGTAAAGTTATCTACCAAAATACAATAGCTTCCTAGACATTAGTTCTTCATCCCTTTTTCTCTGAACTAATCAACTAGTCATCGCTACCTAAAACAGCTGATTTTCACTTTTGCAAATTAACTGAATCTTAGAAATAGTGCTACAGGAAAAAAGAGAAGCAACTCCCACTCACCTCGATGACAACATTTTAACTGGTAGACTTTAGGCCTGTTGTGGTGTCAATCAGAAGATCCAAAACGCAATAACTTAAAGAGGGAATGTTATTAAGGATTGCATGAGTGCAGGAATGAGGAGAATGTTGAGAGGTATTAGGTGGCTAGCAAAGAAGGGAGTCAGAGAGGCGAGAGATACGGCTTACTTGAATTTATACCAAAGGTTGGGTACCAGAGAGCAGATATATAAGTTAGTCAAGGTAATATAAAGCGGAAGAAGAGACTTGAATCATATATTGCACCTATAATGAGAATCCAAGGTTATTACTGAAATAGATGAGGTCATAGAGAGATAAAGAGGTTACATTGATAAGTCGTTTAACGAAGAAGCTGAAGGTTATTTTTGAGAACTAGGTAACTCACTTGATGACACTGATGGTATTAGAACATATGAAGGAAACCTTGGAAAGGATAAGGAAGGCAGACGGTATTCCTATTAATGTTTGGAGAAGCTTGTAGCTAACAAGATATTGAATTCTAAAAAATCAACCGAGGAGTTAAAATAAACCACTTTGAGACCTATATATATGAATAACAGATATAACTATACTTGCGGCAACTATAAAGGGATCAAGCCCATGAGTTACACTATGATGCTCAGGGAGAGGGTAACTAAACATAGACTAAGAAGAGTGACGGAACAAACCCTTAAAGCTAGAGCAAGTTCATAAAAAAGAAAGAAAAAGAGAAAACATAGATTATCCAAGAAAAGGTAGAAGCTTTTGATAGTTAACATATTATCTAAGTCCACTTGTTCTTAGGTTTACCCTTTCATTGAAGTAGTTTCTATATCTTTTAAGTCCTTTATTATTACTAGTCTTCTTTTTGGTAATGTTCTCTTCCTAGCAGAGGTCTCACACTTTTTCTCCATATAAGCAAGCATTGTAAGCAAAAATAAAGGAGATTGATTAACAAAATTTTCAAAAGCGCATTTGATTCTCTTTCCATTGGTGAGACTCCATTAATTTTTCTTCTAGGTAAGACTCCTAGAACGCCTCAGTGGGACCAAGGTTTTCCAATCCTTTATATTTTCTTTTCTTATTTTTTTTATGCATAATGAATTTTGAAAATTTTCCAACCTAATCCCATAAATCATAACACCCACCACAAATGAACCAACACCACCACAAACCAACCACACCCACCACCCTTAACCGATCCCACCACCACAAACATGTCACCACCGACTTTCCCACCACCCTCTACCAATTCCTCCAACACAAACCCACAAACCCCTAACTGATCCCACCAGCCCAGGCCCACAAGCATCAAGCGAACCACTGCCGTAAACCCTTCACCACCAATCGATCCGATCACCACCACTCGATATAACCACCACCAAATGACCCCTCCCACTAGCACAGCACCAATCAAATTCACAACCACCACACCAGATTCACCACATACCCACTCTGAAGTGTCCGCGTGTGCCTGCATGTATGTGTAAATATGTCGAAACTCGTGACGGGGCACAAGAAATGGCCCGGTGTTGGTGGTGGTCAGTAGTGGGCGGTGGTGATGTTGATTTTGGGGCTTGCTTGTATTCTTAAGGTGATGAAAGTCAGGATACTTTTGGGTTTTCAAAATACTTTGACGCCAAAATGGATAGGAGAACAACGGAAGGGGGTAAGCAATACGAAGAACAAAATGTTAAGAGGTGCCATTGTAATTTCTGAAAAGGGAGGGATAGCCACTGTATTACAACATAAACTCAGGGTAATGAGTAAATTTACCCCTTTAGTTTAAGCAAGACTATGAAGGAGTACTTGGTATCAACTTCAGTAAAACTAAGAGGACGTCCGGGAGGAGGTAAGTATCAATGTTCAATAAGTACCTAAAAGAAGATATCTTTAGGTATCTTGGATCAATAATGCAAAGGAGGGGGAGTTTGATGAGGATTCTGGGTGTTAAGTGATCGCAACATTCCTCTCAAGTTAAAGTTTTGTAAGACAGCATTAAGGCCAACTACGTTGTATGGTTCCGAACGTTGGGCAGCTAAAAACACCTTACCTATCTGATGTGTAGGCAAAATGCGAAATCTTAGGTGGATGCGCATCCACATGCTAGGAGGGATAGGATAAGTAATGAAGACTTTTACAATAAAGTGGGGTGACGCCGATTTGCGAAAAGATAAAGAAACGTCACTTGAGATTGCTTGGTCATACTTAACAAAATTTTCTAGATGCCCCAGTAAGAAGTAATTTATGAAAGTTGATGGGTTAAGACGAGGTCTGGTGGAGTGAGGATAATTTAAGGAGCAGTAGTGAAAAAAGACTTGATTGCTGGAAGCCTATCGGAGCAAGGGAGAAGAGAAGAAAAGGACTTCTGTAGCTGACACCAACCAGTTTGGGAAGAAAGACTTGGATGATGATGATGAGACTTTTGGCCTATGGTGTTCTGTCCTCCTGTACTTTATAGAACCTAGAGCAAACAACCTATCACCATTTCCCTTTCCATTCCTGGCCATAGCAATGTGCACACTCTAAAAAGTACAATTTTTTTTTGCCATTACCCTTTGGCAAATCTCAAGATACCTTAAGGAAATGTAAGAAGATTGTTTCTAACTGTAACTATATCGCGTTTTTGGGTCAACTCCTCGGGTATTAATTGAAACAGTTGAGCCCTTCCAACAATAAGTACTTGAGTGATTGAGAAGAATGCCCAGATTATAGCAAATCAACGGATAAATTGAACAAGAAAAGAATGCAAATACCCCCATACATTATTCAAACGAATTCAACAAATATGCAACTCCCTTTTCCTTTAAAAAATTAAAAATACAAATGAACATAAGGAAAAATCTCATCCCCTTCACTGCTTGGCAGCCTTAGTAGCAACAATGCTCCGAGTCTCCAGGCACCAGTCCACCACCCTCCAAGTCACCACTATTTCCATGGTCGTCGTCACCTAGTTACCTAAATCAAAGGAACCAACCTTGGTGAAATTTTTATTTCCTCATTTTTTTCCCCTACAATCTGGACGTCCAGATCCATTCACTCTTGATGGTGGTGGTGGTGTGATGGATTTGTGTTGTGGTCAATATACCAATGAGATATGATGGAGGCCGGGTTTGAATGTGGTGTGCGATAGATGGCGGCTGGTGGTGGTGCTATTATGGACAGTGAGGCTTTAATGGCATGTGTGGTTCGTGGGGTGATGGTGTGCACAGCGACAAATGGCAAAGTTTAATGGTGTGTGCGGTTCGTGGTGCGGTTGATGGTTAGTAGTGATGGGTTGGTGCCATGGTTTGAGTCAGGGGTTGAACTAGTGCCATGGTCGACCAAATGGTGCTGCTGTATCGCCATCATTGTCGGCGGCAGCGGACCGGGTATTTAGAGAAGAAAGAGATTCTGGTGGTATTTGGGGGTATTGTTGGGAGATCACAAGTATTAGATGCATACTAGAAATTTTATAATGAATTTGTTCAAAGGTCAAATTTCCGATAGAGTAGGGGGGTCAACTGTCACAATTAATACCCGAAGGACTTACCCCGAGAACACGACATTCTTGAGGGGGACTAACTGTGATTACCCTTCGCAATCCCACGTTGTTCCGCGATCCCACTGTAGTTGTCAATCTGTAGGCTCCACAATATTCTATTCCAGGAATACATCTTCCAAAAACCATCTTACTATCTACAAGTATAGGTGTTACCTATTTTAAGACATAACAAAATTAATTTCCATTTATGCTAAATTCCGATTGTTTTGCTCTCTTGTTGTTGCTCAAAGATTGCATGGCTGACTCAAAGATCTAATATCAGTTAATAAAACCAAGTATTTTAAAATCCCATATATACAGTATTATTTCGAGAATTTGTGTTTCAAATCCTATGAGCCACTCTCCTTAAGATTAGTTTATTAGGGGAAACATGAATCATAACATAAATGCAACAACAGTACATGTTTATGAACGTTAAGCTCTGAAAAGTTATAATCCATATTCAAATTGTAGCTTTCTTATTTTTCCTTCCAATATCTGATGTTCTTCAGTTTTACTTCTTCTCAAGATGATCGAAGTGACATCCTCTAAAGCAGTTCGTAAAAGACTGATATTTTCAAGGCACTCCAAATCATACAGACAAGAATATAAGTTCACAAAGCATGCAGAATAAAAGATGGAAGTAATAAAAGAAATCTAGGTATAAAATGCTACAAAGGCAACAAACAGGAAAGGTTGGAGCCAAAACGGCACTGTGATATATCCAAACTAATAGAGGTAAAAACAAGTAGTGGGTCAGACCCTAAGGTGGACACACATCACCATGATACCTTAGATTCCTCAGAATGGGACTGCCAACAGAATTCAGAAGAAATCAAAATGAAATGGCCAAACACATTAACAACAATTATGAAGGATTCTAACTCAAATTCCTTCAGGGTTTTAAGCTTATCCACCAAGATCTAAACAAATTTTAAACACAAGCTATTGTACCTAAAAAGGCAGTATTATACTTATTAATTATTTGTAAATATAAAAGAGAGAGAGAACCTCCGATAAATTTTGGAAACTTACTAAATCACGACGATTAAGATGGAGAAGCAAGAAGCCCAATGTTATTTGGGTAATGTGATTCCCGGTGAAGCAAAAACAGAAGGCAAAAGAAAAAGAAAAACCATCGCGAATGTAGCTATTATGAAGATACTCGCTACGAATTTAAGATTTGAAGCCTAATAGTACAGAAATTATAAGAAATTATTAGCTCTTCCTGTAGGAAACTAGTCGAACAACGATTTCAATCCCATGCATATACCCAAATAGACATTCTTTGATGCTTCAGGAAAATCAAGGCATCACCTGATCAGATTAACTCGGATCGAAGAAAGGCGGATTGGAGAAAGGCTCTCTTCAAATTCTATTTCTTGATCTCGCACTTGAGTTATATGAGGGAAGAGGTAAATAAACAAGTCATTTGTTTGAGATTCTCTCAATCTATCTATGAAGAAGACAGGTATACGTGACACGAGTCTTCAATGAGAACACGATAACATGGCAGAAATTCAGTAATCTAGTAAGACAAAAGAACAAAAAAGAAGAAACATGTAGAAAGCTGCATGTAGCTTTTTAGTTGTTTAGACATCTGGAACATAAATGTACTGTTTCATTCTTCTACTTTTTCTCCTTCCCTTTCCAATCAAAGCGTCTAGCAAAAGGAGATGGTACAGTTGTATATTATTTCACAGAGATTTTGGTATAGTTGTAACGAGTTTTATATAGTCTAATATGCCAAAGTATCATTTCACAGTGGGTATACCTGGTAAAAAAGGTCCAGTTTGTTTTTTGACTTTGCCAAGGAAACAAAAAATGAGGGATAAGATAAAAACCTCACCCACATTGCTATGAATCCTAGCAGCATCAGATGCAGGAGAAGTTCAGGGAAAGCACTCTCTTATATTTTGAGCACTGATAATAGGCGATGGAGGGGGTGTTGACAAAAAAACAAGGATGAATCAAGTGTTTCACCTTTGGCATGACCTAACGCTCAATCTTGGACATATTGTAAGAGACTCCAAAATATCACTTTCATCCAAAATAATTATTTCAATCTGAACTTTTTTAACCTTTTCTTAACCAAAATCACCATGAATCAACTGTGCTTGGCATAGTACATGCTCACTTAAACTTTGGTATAGCATGACACTAGAAAGCCTTATGCATAATAGGAAGGAGCATAACAAGCAATTCCATAACTGCTTCTAATAAATCATGCAAGAAAACACGACGTACCATTTGAAACTCTCTTATCCCTCAAAATTTATGTCTTAACATCACTACACTTATTCCGCTACCAAAAGAGGCCAGAAACATGAAAGCAAAACAGAGGCATCTGTACGAATAGGACTGCAGATTGGGGTTCACCGCATGAAGTTCAGGTGTGCCCATATACTGGGCAAAACTTGGGTGAACATAATTTTGGTCTCAGCTTTATAGGGCCCAATAAGTACATGTTGGTCTAGGTCATGTGGGGAGACATCTTTTTGTTTATAGGTTACCACATGCCCATCCTAAAACCTTGTGGCTAAAAGGAAAGTTGTGGCAAGATTGATAAGAAGCACAACTAGCTTTGGTTCGAGGCAAAACATCAGGTACTAGGAAGCTGGTCAGCTGTCTAGCAGATACGGTCTCCAAAAGAAACTATTGCTTAATGCTTGTGGGGCCACGATTCTTTTCTTAATAACCTGAAAGGAATAAAAATCTCTAACAACGCAGAATAGATCTCCCTCTTGCCTCTTCCTTCCTCTCCCCCCCAAAACGGAAATAAAAGATGCTCTTAACATAACAAGATGCAGGTAACCTTAAATGTTTTAAGCCAAAGAATCTAATTTAACAAATACATATTTTAAGTTGCTATTTGAGATCGCATGCAGCTAAAATAGGAAAGTCAACTCAATGCCATCCCTAATAAAAAGGGGAAGATTACATCAAGTACAGCAATTTGATGTTCAGCCCTTTACATATCCGTAAGAAAAATAAAATCCATCAAGAAGCTGTGTCCACGCATATATTTTCGAAGGAGGAGAGTAATGCTAGTTCTTATACAAAGCATCTTATAGTGAAAGCTCACCAACAATGAACAATCACGATGCGAAGGGAAGCTAACCCCCAAGTCCATAAGTAGTACATGCCACCCTTTTGCCTGTAAAAAGAGAAAGTAGCTGAAAGTAGATTTAAAAATGGGAGGTTAATTATCTGAAACGAAAGTTATACTATCTACTAGGCTCACCTTTGTATGTCGTACTTCACAGCCACTTTCGACATGACGAGCAAGTACGAAAGATAGAACTGCACCGAGCCACCACTAACATTTGGCAACAATGGCATCCCCATTCAAATAAAAATGGCAAGCAGTTTGCAAATGGCAAAGCATAAGTGTGAGTCATTCCTTTAGTCCAATTGAGAAAACGTATCCTCCCATTTCAACTACATATCCACCCATGTACCAACGCTTCTCATATCTGTTCATTCTCCTCGTGTATCAATAGCTTGACACCATAGACAGCACGGTCTTTATGATTCCTTCATGGCGAAACAAGTATCCCTTTTGTTCCAATACTTTCTCCCAAGTTCCAATGAAAAGCTGCTTCAACAGTCGACGCCCAAAGAAGGGACCACAGTCAATGTTGTCAACTGTCATAGCTTGAACTAGGCATAAAAATCCTCTAATTCCAAAACCTATTATAATATTTTTACAATTTAAGAACATGTTGGAGTGGATAAAATTGTAAGGATAAACCTAAATTGTATAACCTCAACATTTTAACCCACTTCATTTAACAGCATATCACACATTCTGATTATGTAAACAATATAAATACAGGGCAAGGGCAATCAAGATGATACGTACCTCTGCAGTTCAATAATCCTTGTCCCGTTTCTGGACTTTTGCGAGTTCCTAAAATTGAATCTCAACATGTAAACATTGACTGCAATCAACGTTCATGCTCAAACTACACCTGTTTGATCAGTCGTACCAATCTGCGTTCAGTTCAATGTTTAAAAATTCAAGTTTTATCCTAGGAACTCGCAAAAAGTCAACGGGAACAACAACTATGTAACCGAATGAGTAGTTAATAGTTATTGGTCAATACTCAATAGGGAGTCGAAAGTATTTAAAACGAGCCTTCTTAAGGACGAACTTTAGCAGATTCTCGTCAATTTAGAAGCGAATTTTTAACAACAAGATCTATTTGAAATGAATAGGTAGATCTGCTTGTAAATAAGTTGGTCATCAGAATAACATTGAGCAGTATTCAATAAAACCAGCGTAATTGCAATAAAGGAATTTTATGTGTGTGCTTGTAAGAGAGAGGGGGGGCGTAAGATTCTTACAGAAGTCCAAATTCAGTAATTTAGGGTTCAGAATTTGCGAAGTCGGAGGAGCCATCTCCTTGCGAATTCCCTTCCCGCTTAAGTTCTTCATTTTATATGGACAAAATTTTGCTCCGGTTGAGCCGTTGAAAGGAAGACGGTGAACTGATTTATAGCTGTAGCGACAATTAGTAACCCCGTTAAATATTAAAGATGTGCTCTGAAATCATCAGCAAAAATGTTCCTCTGTAATAATAATGTCACTAATACTATTGACAACTATTAATTGTCGCTTCCTACAATCCGAATAATAGGAAGAAACTTTTCTTTTATGTACAAGCTAGTTAAGCTTGCGCGTCGAGTCAAGTTTAAGGTTATTCACTCAAATCTGAATTTAAGCTAGCATCGACTCCTACGTTACGCACGCACGCGAGTAACAAATACTAAAATATTCATAGAAAACTCATACTTGTATATCAAATAATAGTAAAAAAAAGTTGGTAGCAAAAATGAATAATTTTTTTCCACCTTTTTATGAGTTTTCTACCACTTATGGTAACAACTACATTATTTTCACATTTTTAAGAAATTTTGATTACTTTTAATAACAATTATTAATCTTTCAACAATAAATAAAGAAATAAAATATAAAATATGAAGATAGTCTCTCCTAAATAGTAGTAGGAATAATAACAAATGTGTTCAGGTTTGTATTTAGAAACTCACTATGAAGAGTATAAAATGATATAAAAATATGAGATATAAGAGAAAATAAAGTATGAGAGAAAATTTTATGTATGTATGTATGTATGTATGTATGTGTGTGTATTGATACACTAAGACATATACGTGTATGACTTACATTGAAATAAAAGGAGAGAGATTTGGTTTGATAAATTGTGAAAAAAAATTGGACTTGTTTAAAAAATAAAAAAGTTTCAAAATTGTAATGTGAGATACAAATCTAAAACTAAGAGAAAGAGAGGGAGGAATTTGACATTATCTCGGGAATTGATTTTTAAGTAGGAGATGTTGACGTAAAAAAATGAAAATTATGGTTGAATGCCAAATGGCATAATGGCGGGCATGCCAAGTAAGAAAGAGAAAGTCTACATTTTCTCAGTTTCAAGTATACAACACATATATAATTATTAGACACGAGTTGTTGATTTCTCTAGCCAATTCGAATTGAGTTGGAGCTTTACATAGTTCTTGTGTCAGCTTCAAAAAGTATAGAAGGTTGGATATTTTTCATTTCTCATGAACTAGCTTCTAACCGAGCAAATCTGAGTCGAGCCATGGTAACGCAGACTTGTTTTACAACTTACAAAGCAAGCACAAGTTTGCCTTCCTTCGGTGCATATGTGACCTGCTTGTATCAAGGGAAAATTCGCATGTGTTTTGACGATATATTTATTACTATATATAGCCTATAGAGATCCGAACGAATCGAGCTCCTTATGAACAGCTTGTTATTTGTTCGCTAAAAAGTTCGTTCATGTTTGATCTATATAGTAAATGAACTGAACATGAATTATTTTCTTGTAAGCTCGTTAATTAAATGAGCCGAGCTTCAGAAATTCAAATGGTTCTTGAATATGTTCATGAACAACTCACTTAGAAAAATAAATAGTTATATCTTATGATGATTAATTTGTATAGTTAAATTTTTATATCGAATAGCGTGTTTTCAAATAAAAATATAACATTTTTTTCTCTTTCTATCTTTGAAGCTAAAAGTCTAAAGCCTACATAAATCTCAAAGCTTAAAGCCCAACCAAAAGCCTAAAATTATTTCTGCATCTCTTTTTCTCCTTTGTATCTCTTTAAGTCAAATCTCAATTTTATTTATTTTTTTTTTTGGTAGTAAGAGAATGACATTAAAGTAAAGTACATTTAGCTTTTTGCAATAGGGCTAATTACACCCCACGCGCACACACTCAGACACATACACACATAGAGACTCACACACACAGACACACATACACCCCATCGAGCCATGGAATGCTTCTCCATGAGTAATACTAGATTTCTAATCTACGATCATGTGCTCCATAGATGTGATTGCAATCTTTCTTGACCTCCATAAAGTTTTCAAGATCCGTTAATGCTTGCTTTATCTCCCTAATCTCGCCAATTAGACAATGACATGATCATAATTAAGTTCAACCATTACTTATTGGGACATGAGCCATGTAGAAATTTTACTAAACTTTCCTTCACTGTGTTCTTAGTTTTAACAAAATCATTGTGAGTGATTAAGATTCAAGATCGTGAAAATTGAGATTTGGGATTTAGTTTTTGTTATAAGAACAAACAAATATACAAACAGCTCAAGTTCCGTTCATATAACTAAACGAATAAGCGAGCCGACCCTGAGTTTTCCTAAATGATTTCCGAACTAATAAGTCCGAACGTCATTTTTCTGTTATTAAATGAACACAAGTCTAGTTCAAACAAAGGAAAACTTATTTGAATCGAACACGAATAAACCTTGGTATGTGTCGAACTCGGTCAGTATACAACCATATATGTCAGTGTCATAATAAATCTATGCTAGTTGCATCTAATCCCCTATGTTTACCTTAGTTTTGCACATAGAACCCCATCTTGACAACTAACTCCCTATCACTTCAAAGTCAAAGTAATTGGACCCAAAATCAGTAGCAGTCATGTTACTTGCTGATAGGGGCATTACTGTAAAAATGCTTTGACCAATTTCAATGAAAATAAACATAATGTTTTTATACCACACCACCACTACACTATTTATCTCCATTCCAAAATTCCTATATCTAATAAAGTAGATTGGAACATGCCAGATATGGGTAATATAGAGGATGGAGCTCGAAAATTGGGGGAGCTCATCTCAATCCTGTGGAAATGGTGCGGTGATGATTACAGTGTTGATGGTGGTGGTAGCGACAACAGTGGGGTTAATGATTGATAGCGGTGGTGCAGGTGGTGCCGACGATGGTAGCGAGGATGAAACTTCAAGTTAATAGTGACGGTGATGAGTGGTGGTGGATTTCTATACTTTGGGAAGATATAAGGGTTGTGGTAAGTTTCTGTTTTGTCGGATTTTGTGGTGGACTATGGTGGATTTCTATACTTTGTGGTTGTGGGGGTGGATTTTATGATGAAGTAGTAGTTGGAGGTGGGTTACAGCAGTCAAGGAAGTGAAATTTAATGGGAAGAATAAAAAGCACTTTGTAAAAAAAGTATTTTGTGAGACGACTAATATATCTTTTTCATATAATTTAGTGCAACTAAAATACCAAGGGGTCCGAATCAAAAGTCTCAAGACAGTCTGCACACAAGGGCTCGTGGGGTGATCAAAACAGGAAGCCGGTTGGGGCTCGCTGGAGGACATGAGGGAGGCTATGCTAAGTGTGCAGCCTTCGACAAGGACTTGAATGGTGAGGGTGGACACGAGGGGATCTAAAGAGAAGGCAAAAGAAAGGAGAAAGTGAAGACATGATAGTTGCATTTTGGTATTATTAGGACCAAAATTGTTTGGAGGTGCGAAAATAGTCAAAAAAGGATCTCGAATTGCCAGAGCTTGATTGAGCTGGCCTTCTTTTGGTGTTTAAGAGTAATTTTGAAAGTTTTCACCAATTTTTAATAAATATAGAACGGAAGAAGTAGTCTGAAATATCCATATAAAGAATTGTAAAAAGAATTCAACGGAACAGGGAAATATATGCTTTAAGTTATTCGAATAAATTTTGAAAATATGGATAAAGGGTCAGAAAGTAAGTAAATCTGTTTGCAAGGCGTGGGTTACCCATAAAGGGATCAATTAGGAACACTACTTTAATTGGTTTTGATCCCGTGCAATGCGCACTGGAGTAAAAACTTTCAAGCTACTGATTGAGAAATCTCTTACTTAATTGTGTGGCTAATATCAATAACAAAATAGATAGTGACCACAAAATAAAAATATTATTTTTGCCTCTTTATGAGTTTTTCTACAAATTTTTGATGTTAAAAGTGAACTTTGCGTGATGACTAGTATCCATTTAGCAACAAATGAAGATGGAAAATAGTATGTAAATTGGTACAAAAAGTCTCTACCAACTAATAACAATAACAATAATAATAATAATAACAATAATAACTCGTGTTGTTAACTTTTCATATTTCGTGTCTTTGATTAGCACTTAACAACTGATTTAATATTATAATATAATTATAATAGTCGTAATGATTCATTTTAATTGTGTTTTTCAAGGTTCATTATATTTTTATTTTAAATTACTATATAATGTGCAAAGCACGTGATCCATATATATATATATATATATATATATATATATATATATATATATATATATATATATATATATATATATATATAGGGAGCTGATTCGTTGAGAGCGCTAGCAAACTGGGTTAAGTTGTTAGCGCGATCTGGCCGTCCACAGGCAATCTACTATGGACGGTCCAGATATTTTTTTTTGCGTTTTTTTTATGTCCGTCCGCTATATTATGTAGCGGACGATTTTTGGACAAAAATACCCTCCAGCTCCGTCCGCTACATTATGTAACGGAGGAGTATGCAGCCACTATTTTCTCTCTCCTTTCACATTAATTTTCTGACATCTCTCTCTCTCTCTCTTTCTTTTTTCACGCTGTCATTTCTCTCTCTTTGCCTTGTCTACTACTCTGCTTCATCACTTTCATTCTCTCCTTTGCAATTTCTTCTAAACTCCTGGAATGCCAGAATTCCTGACGGAATTAATCACCGACATACTCTCACGACTACCCGTCAAGTCACTTTTGAGGTTCATGTCCGTTTCCAAGCCATGGAGTGCTCTCATTGACGGCCCTGATTTCATCAAGATGCACCTCAAACAATCAATCATCAACAACACGAACCTCCTCCTTGCAACTAAGTGTGCTCTGTATTCTTACCCTTTAGCTCCCATAGAAAAATCTGACTCACTTAACAGCCCATTTGAGATTTGCCCCCCACATGAGATTGATTGTGTATTGAGTTTTTCACAACTGCTTGCTGCTTCTAACAACCCATGTGGGCATTTGTTTGTTCAATCCCTGGACACGTAAGTTCAGGCCCTTACCTGTTATGATCTATTTTGGGCTTCCCTTAAAGTTATTTCTCTTAGGGTTTGATTCCATTAATGATGATTACAGAGTGATTGCAATACTCCACTAATGGGCTGGTTTGGAAGGATGGTATATGTGAGATGAGCCAAAAAAAACCCAGCTGCCAAATTTCAAGTTACCATCGTCGCCAAGGATGAGCTGGCTGGAGTTTGCTTGCGCACCTGGGTTTGGAGTGAGTAGATTCTGGCCGGAGGAGGGAGAGAGAAAGAGAGAGAAGAAGAAGAAGAAGAAGAAAAAGGAGAAAGGAGGGGAGATGAGAGGAGGATGAGAGAGAAAACAAAAAAGTGGTGAGAGAAGAGTCAGACATTGATGAGAGAGAGAGAAACATCAAACATGTCAGAAAATTAAGGAGAAAGAAAGAGTCAGAAAAAAAGTACTGCCTCTGTCCGCTACATAATGTAGCGGACGGAGCTGGAGGGTATTTTTGTCCAAAAATCGTCCGCTACATAATGTAGCGGACAGACTTAAAAAAACGCAAAAAAAAGATCTGGACCGTCCACAGATCTCCCCTGGACGGTCAGATCGCGCTAGCAACTTAACCCAGTTTGCTAGCGCTCTCAACGGATCAGCTCCCATATATATATACATATATATATATATACATATATATATATATATATATATATATATATATATATATATATATATATATATGGGAGCTGATCCGTTGATAGCGCTAGCAAAATGGGGATTTTGCTAGCGCGATCTGACCGTCCATCCTGAAAGATGGACGGTCCAGATCGCGTATTTTTGCGGCGCTGTCAGCAGTCCGCTACACTGTGTAGCGGACGACACTTTTTACCGTTTTGCCCCTGCACCCCCTCCGCTACACTGTCTAGCGGAGCACATAATCGAAGCCCACGTTGACAGCCACGGTGTCGTCCGCTAGACAGTGTAGCGGACGACTGACACAGTCAACACGACTGTTACTTTGTCATTATCTTACCGTCCGCTAGACAGTGTAGCGGACCGTTTTTCCCTTCTTTACTCCGAAACCCTTATTCATTCCTTCTAAACTGCTATTCATTCCTTCTTCTCACAATTCTTCTAGCGGTGTTGGCAAGTAGATCGGCGCAATTTCTTCTCAAGAAATCCTTTATTCGACGAATCAATCACGTAACTTCACAAACCAATCCTTTATTTGTTCATAATCTAGAGTTGTTATCGCGGCTTATGCATGATTTTGAATGTATGCGAAACGCTGCATTGTGCTAGCGTTTGTCAATGTATCTATACATATATATAGATTATATATGTGTATTGCGTATTATTTGTTCATGTGATTTCACTTGTAAAATCTCATTCCGTGTCTGTTTGTATCTATGTACATTGCATATACACAGCATGTGAACTTATGTGAGTATTATCTGATCACATGCTAGCGTTGACTGTGCTAGCGTTGTATGTTTGAGAATGTTTACGCTTCCAACCTTGCCGTTTTGCATAATTTCAGTTGCGAAAAATGGATTTCAACCCTGGACCAGAAGATCCGTCCGTATTATACGACCAAGCAAACCATATCAGTACGCTCATATGGGATGGTGGAGTAAGATACTTATTTTATCAACTTTGTTATTCTTGGGAACGTTGTATATCGTTTAATTTGCTTAAATTGTATTTATTAATTCGTAGGAAAGAGCACTTCTCAACACGGTAGAAGTATCCGATAATTTTAAAGAATGGAAATTGAACAGAACCCAGAAAAGATTACTGCGTGGGATTGGGTTTGGGATTTTCACGCATGGGCAGATCTTTCAACAACTTGACCGGCACTTAATAGGTGCCCTTGTTGAAAGGTGGAGAAGTGAAACGAATACGTTTCACTTCCCTCTCGGAGAGCTGACAATTACCCTAGAAGATGTAGGGTTCATCTTAGGGTTACCGGTGACGGGGCGGCCGGTAATAGCTCCTCCGTCGGAAGCAACGAATAAGAGGACCGCTAGGGACTTCTTTACTTCGATACCCCAGGATCAATTTAGCACTGGGGGTATCAAGTTGAAATGGTTGGTAGATACCTACAAGGTTCTGCCGGATAACTACACGGATCAGATGCTTGTGCTGTACACACAAGCTTTCCTCTTGTGGGTGATGGGGGCAATTCTGTTCCCAACAACGTCGAAGAATACCGTCAGCGTCAAATATTTACCGTTGTTGGGTAACCTGCTGGAGGTTGGGGATTATGCCTGGGGAGCCGCAACTCTTGCGTACCTCTACCGAGCATTGCACAAGGCAACGAGGCCCGACTCCAAAGCGATATGTGCATGTCTCTCGCTATTGCAGGTATATCATACAATTCTTGATTACTCGCTCGTTTCTTTTTTTTTGGGTTGAATTGACAATAAAATTTGACGATACTTTATTTAATTTGTCTTTGCTCTCAGGTGTGGTCTTATGAACACCTTGCTACCGGCGCACCCACGCGTAGGGACGGAACCGATAATGTGTGGCCTCGGTTGTGCGCCTGGGAGTACAGTCGGAAGGACAGCCACTACCAGAGGAGAGACGATCCCCATCACAACATTACGTACTATCGGGGGGAGCTCGACTCGTTATCTCCTGGCCAGATGCGATGGGCACCGTACAAACATTTGGCGCGACGGGTGGGAGAGTCGTTCGTCTTCACGCTCTCTGGGTTGCAACGCACACCCCTGATCCACTTCGAGGTCGCAGAGTGGCAGCTGCCAGATCGCGCTATGCGCCATTTTGAGTGCCTGCAGGGGTTGCCAGCAGGCGCGCCGGATATGAGGCTTAACAGGAACCCACCGGGTGTCCCTCGGTTTGGCAAGGCAAATGCGCACGACTTGTGCGCACGAGAACTTGAGGTTTGGGATTCCTGGCAGGACACGCTGGCGGCCATTGTGTCGGAGCCTGACCCCGTGATCAGCATCGAACAGTACAATGGGTGGTACTACCGCATCACCCGGAGGAGAGTAGCTCCAGTAAGGTTTGAACGCGGGGAGAAGTACCACCCTAGGGGTCAGATCGATGAGCACATGGCATACAATCTGGTAAGTTGGCCAATAAGTGCTTTAATTGAACTTGATGATTCTAACTGTGTATGAAGTTACTTATTTATTATCTCTCTGGATGTAGGTTAATGCCTCGTTCGCCTTCTTCCAGAAGTTGCGCGAGCGGAAGGATTTGGTGGATGCAATGGGCGAGGAGCTTCGCCAACAGGCTGATGCGTTGGCGTATGGCTGCGGGAATTTTTTACACCAAGCATCGGGCCAGCCTTCCGGCGTCAGCCCGGGAATGGGTTATCCGGGGTGGCAGCCCCCATATGTGAGCGAGGGATACACCGATCCCTCGGGACAGACTTCGGGAGTGAGCCAGGGATATGGTGGTCCATCTGTACCGGGAATGGGTGGTGATTGGGGACAGCCAAGCACCATGGGCCAGGCTCAAGCGCCGTGGGAAGACTACAGTGTGCCCTCCTTCTCTTTGCTATTGGACTCGGAACCCCAACCCTTCTCTCAGAGTCAAGTCACGCAAGACTGGGGTTTCGGACACATCAGTCTGTCGGAGACACTGCCCATTGTCCCGTGGGCAGGACCATCTACTGCCGAAGGAGGGCAATATCCCCCGGTCGACCCCCCGGAAGGAGTGCAATATCCCCCCGTCGACCCCCGAGGGCAATATCGCAAAGGGCATCCAGTGAAGCCCCTAAAGCCGCATAAATGCCAAATAATCAGAGAGCGTTATTTTAGCGGCTTCCCCCGGGACAAAGCGTTGTATAGTGTGAATCATCCGGAGGGCATGGATTACACTTGCGAGTGGGGAGAAATGGCCTCCCTGGCTCCGGGGAGTTGGTTAGACAACGGTGTCATCTCCACATACGTGGAGATTCTGAAGGAAAGGGGTCGGGAGCGGCTGAACGAGTACCCGGCTGTTTTTTTGGTGGATGCCTTTTTTCATAGCCTCCTAGTGTCTGAATGGCATGAGTGGGTCGAGCAAAGGCGGAAGAAAAAGTTGAGCCAGTGGAGACCGTCCGCTAACCTACGAGCGTATCTTGCTAGGGATAGTCCAGTGAGCGCAAGTGTTGCCGACGTGTTTCTAATCCCATTTTTAGGGGAAAGCCACTGGTACTTGGTTTGCTATGAACCGGTGGAGAAAGTCGTATCGGTGATCGACAGTCTCCACGACGATACCACCTTTATGCCTGTGCTGCAGATGTACAAAGCCCAGTTGGATTCAATGGTAATATTACGATTGTTGTTTAACAGTTATTGTAACTTGGCATAAATGTTAACTCGTGTCTTACGCCGTTTTGTGTTTCTCGCAGAATATATTTTGTGCAATGGTCAATGGTATCCGTGGTAACCCTGTACCGGCGCGGCCAAAGCTCGATTGGCGACTGAAGAAGAGGAGGCCCAAGCAACGTAACACTTCGGACTGCGGCGTCTTCCTTTGCATGTACATGGATTACATTTGCCGGTCCGAGAGCCTCAAGGCGGCGGTGTGGAGCCAAGCAGAAGTAGACACCTTTAGATATAGAATAGCTTGGCAAATTATGAAAGGCCGGCCTAGAGCGGTTAGGTTTATTGTAAATCCGGCTAATGCCGAGAATCCCTCCCAACATGATTCCCCCAGTTGACATTGTACCATTACACTTTATTTTTTTTAATAAACTATGATTATTTAGAAAGCTCTCATTGATTTGTGTTGAAGATTATTGATTGATTGTTTTGTCTGATTTCCGTTGAAGATGATTTGAGTTTGGTTGATTGAAAAGCAAAATCTGTCCGTTAGACAATGTCGCGGACAGTGGGGGAAGTGAGAATTTTCTAAGTGTAAGAAGGCTTTCTGCTGGCCTGTCCGCTAGACAATGTCGCGGACGGTAGGGGTGGGGAAAAGGCATTCTGCTGGACCGTCCGCTAGACAATATCGCGGACGGTGGGGGTGGGGAAAAAATCATTCTGCTGGCCCGTCCGCTAGACAATGTCGCGGACAGTGGTGGTGGGGAAAAAATCATTTTGCTGGCCCGTCCGCTAGACAATATCGCGGACGGTGGGGGTGGGGAAAAAATCATTCTGCTGGCCTGTCCGCTAGACAATATCGCGGACAGTGGGGGTGGGGAAAAAATCATTCTGCTGGCCTGTCCGCTAGACAATATCGCGGACAGTGGGGGTGGGGAAAATTTTCCAAGTGTTGATATAAGGCAATCTGCTAGCCCGTCCGCTAGACAATGTCGCGGACGGTGGGGGTGGGGAAAAAGGCATTCTGCTAGCCCGTCCGCTAGACACAATGTAGCGTTATGCAGTTTTAATAAATTGGCGTCCGAAGACAATGTATCTCAAACGGCACAATTAAGCGAGAAAAAATTTGGAAACATAATGAACATGTATACAATAAATTTGGTTATTATTAATAAATTAGGGTTCACATTGGGGGAAATAAATTTTTTCACAAGCGCTCCGATCAAAGATTACAACTTGAAAATCCCACCACCCAAGGTGTTCAAACACTACAAAGTCCCCGAGTTCGAGGCCATGCTGGCGCACGAAGACGTTCCAACCCTCTGCGAATTGCTTTTTTTGGGGTCGGCCGGGCTTCAGCTTGATTTCAACCTGCCAGGCCCCCTTGCGGCTATATAATCTTGAACTGTCATGAATTGTTGTAAATTGATTGGTAAAGGCTTCCGGTATGTCCTAACAAACACAATACAAAAAATAGGTTAGTTTTTAACCAAAAGATCAAACTTTTAACACACGAAAATACAGAGAAAGAGGGATGGGCTACAAGTTCATTCTCAAATCCCGGCATCATGACTTTGAAAAAGTGTTTGCCTGCTAGGTGCAAGTTGCCAATAAAATCGTAGGTGGTCTCCGATCCAGAAGCCATCGAGGTCGGCGATGAGGGGAGGACGGTGGTGTCGCCGGAGATGTGGGTCGCCGTAGATGGGGTAGCGGCTTGGGTTAGATGTTCGAGAGAGATAGAGAATATAGCGGACTGATAAAAGCTGTTGCCCGTTTTGATTAATATGTACAATAGGATAGAGGTCCGCTACATTGTATAGCGGACATAAATGAAGACCAAAAGTTTTTCTGCGATGACGTCCGCTACATTGTATAGCGGACATAAATGAAGACCAAAAGTTTTTCTGCGATGACGTCCGCTACATTGTATAGCGGACATAAATGAAGACCAAAAGTTTTCTGCGATGACGTCCGCTACATTGTATAGCGGACATAAATGATCACCAAAAGTTTTTCTGCGATGACGTCCGCTACATTGTATAGCGGACATAAATGATAACCAAAAAATTAGGACTATGCATATCCGTCCGCTACATCAGAAATCGCTACATCAGAAAAAATAATTCCGGTATTCGGTTGAAAAATTATTAGAAAAAATTATTACAAATGTCAAACTTATATAAAAATTATTACAAATGTCAAACTTATACAAAAAATTAAAGGTCCACTGCAGCTTGTCCGTCCTCATCTTCGGCGTCATCTTCTTCCCCATCTTGCAAACCCCCTGGACTTATCCCCAGTGCCTTGTAATGGTTCCGCTTGTCGTGGTCGGTCATTTTGTTGCACAATGCACACCTTCTCAGCTTTTTAGGTTGAGTTGCCGTTTCAATAGAGCTTTTCATCCGCGTAGATCTCTTGCGGCCTTTCGTTTGCGATATAATTGGATCCAACGGCCGGATATCATTGTCGTCTTCCTCCCCCGGCTCGTCATCTTCTGATTCCGTCGTAGGCTCGGTGTCAACCGCATTGCTGACTGAAGCTGCTTCCAACTGGTCGACGATGGGCTCTTGCTGCTGAGCTACCTCGAGGAGATGTTTATATCCGACCATTGTAGCAGCAGCCTTTACGGACAAACGGGTGAACATCGTCACCAGATGATTATACCGCAACGTCTCTGATTCTTCAAAGTCAGTATACGGGTGCTCCGGAAAGGAAATGGTACCGTGCAACCTGTTTGCACCTTTCGTCCACCGTGGCAGGACGTATTTATCGGGGATTGTCCTGATATTCTTCTGGGTGAAAAACCGCAGAATGTGTCTACACAGGATGCCATGGAACTCAAACTTCTTGCAAACACATGTCACCGAGTCCGTCAATGTGTCGTGGCTCACCGTATAAATTCTGCGCAGCTTCTCAGGGACGAGGTCATTCACGAGCGAATAAACCTTGTACTCACGCGTAGACATTTCTGCCACCTTGTTTATACTGTATCGTCCCGATTTTCGCAGCTCTACTTGGTATAGCAAGAAGATCTCCTTCGTATAGACTTTGGCACCGTTCAGCTCCAGCGGGGTCTCTAGCAACCTTCTCCTTTGTTTGTACGTTGTTGCAAAGTCGGCAGCCCTTTCTTTTACGAACAACGAAGCTACCGCTTTTTGTGCGGATGCAACGAAAGTCTTCAAATTGGTAGCTGTACCCACATAACTATCGAACGTGGCATTCATAGATTCACTCCTGCCCGTCGTTTTCATGCCCGCTGAAAAATACCTCCTCGTGTAAACGCCAATCCATTGCTCTTTGCGCTCGTACAAGTGCCGGAGCCACTCGTTGTCTTGCAATGAGTAATCCCGAACAAGCTTTTCCCACCTCTCCTCGAATTCTTCAATCGTTAAGGACTTGGTAATGCACTTGTCAAAATCCTGTTTAAAGTCTGGATACTTTGCGTACACGTGATGCAGACGTTCAGGGTATTTGTTGCTTATGTGCCAAGTGCACAAGTTGTGCCGGGTGTCTGGGAAGACGGTCGCAATAGCCTTCTTCATTGCCAAATCTTGATCGGTGATGATCACTTTGGGTGCTTTGAAGTTCATTGCTTCCAGCCACGTCCTAAACAACCATACAAAAGAACCCTCGCTCTCGTCCCTTAACAAGGCGAACCCGAACAGGATGGAGTGATAGTGATGATTGACGCCGGTGAAAGGAGCGAACGGCATCGAGTACTTGTTGGTACGGTATGTGGTGTCGAAAGTCACGACATCCCCAAAATGCTTATAAGCTAGTCTCGAACGACCGTCGACCCAAAAAATTGTACTAACTCGATGCTCTTCGTCAAGTTTATAGTCGAAGGTAAACTGCGGGTCCTCCATCTGCATCCGTTTCAATAGGCTCATTGTCGATTGCGCATCATTGAGGTCATACGCGGCTCGTCTATGGGTTCGGACCGCGTTACGAACGTCTGTCGTGTTAAAGTTTAAATTTTGAATTCCCCCAGCCTGTTCAGCAAGAACATTAACAATCTCAGTAGGTCCAATTCGCGCATTGCTCATTGTGTGAATTAGGCTCCTCGCGACCTTACCCATCTTCTTGTGTTGATGCATCTGACTCACCTTAGAAGGAGTTACTAACGGGTGATTGTGTGCCAGTTCCAGGCTGGTAATAAGCCAATGATCATGATTGGCTTTGTAGCTTACGAACATCTTGACCTGGCAATTTGTGCGCTCAAAGCAGTCCCGTCTTCTACGCGAATATCCTATTTCGTCATCACTGTCATCATTCCCTACGCGGGTCTCATTTTGCTGTGGATTTCTGCCCCTATGACACTCGTATAAACGAGAGCATATCTTTTTTGTTACGTTGCTCGTTCTTGTAGTCTTTATTCTAATGCCAAAACCAACCCTCAATGAATACGCTCGAAAACATTCTTCAGCTTCTTCCAATGTTTGAAACGTTCGTCCCAGATACGGATCACTAGCATCTACGGGGACGTTGGAGCTCGACACGAAATCAGACATTGTGAAACAAGACCTGTGTAGAAATAGACTACGCTTAACAATCAAATGGCATTTCTAACTGAAAATATTACCTAAAAATTACCTTGGGCGAATAGACCAATTTAGGATGACAAACATACCGTATGCATAACCCCTGAAAGTGTCTCCAAATTAATAATTATTAATTTACTGAACATAACAAATTAAAAATACTAAGATAAATAGACGAATTCATCATGCCAAAAAATCGAATTAAACTATAATTTTATTTAGAGTTTACAAATTACACCTTTTTTATGAACATCATGTCTAGAACATCACAAATTGAAGAATAGAGTGACAAATTTCTAGAACATAAAAAAAAATCTATACGTTTTTGTCCGACCAAAAGCAAACCATATTTTACCATTCAATCCATAAATTCACCATTCAATCCAGAAAACTTCACCATTCGCAAACTTACCTTACTTGAGTGAAGCTAAGTTTTACTCGAAGCTTGAAGGGAGCAGAAAATTGTAGCGAGTCCGAAGGAGGAGAAGAAAATTGTAGCCGAAGGAGCTTGAGGAATTCCGACAACCCGTCGTGTGTAGAAATAAAGGTACAAACACGTGGTAATGTGTCAGTTGAGTCAGTCGTCCGCTACACTGTCTAGCGGACGACACCGTGGCTGTCAACGTGGGCTTCGATTATGTGCTCCGCTAGACAGTGTAGCGGAGGGGGTGCAGGGGCAAAACGGTAAAAAGTGTCGTCCGCTAGACAGTGTAGCGGACTGCTGACAGCGCCGCAAAAATACGCGATCTGGGCCGTCCATCTTTCAGGATGGACGGTCAGATCGCGCTAGCAAAATACCCCATTTTGCTAGCGCTATCAACAGATCAGCTCCCATATATATATATATATATATATATAGGG
>JAVXUP010004335.1:0-34603 GCA_033070095.1 Escallonia herrerae | reverse complement strand
CTTACAACCCTTCTAGTATAAACAAAAGCATGACCGTCAATGCTAATCTAGGCTGGTTTACCTACAGAAAATACATATCAAGCTTTGAAATTTCACCCACTTCCTGCTGCTGCTTCGACTCATATTGGCGCCCAATGAACGGTCTTGGTGCAGCCCTCCTTAACCTAGGGGATCCGGATTTTGACAAGCAGAGTCCAAGTTGGGTGGAGGAGCTTTATCGAGTATTTGTCGGCGTATTTTGCGCAAAATCGAAATCTGTCGCTAGATCCCCATTGCCACCAGAAAAGCTGTCAAAGTCTAAGCTGGGTTGAGGAGCTTCATCGAGCATCTGTTGGTGATGTTGCGCATGTTGGAATTGGGTTTTAAACCCATTGTGAGAAGCAATTTTGAATCAATTTTCAAATGGGTTCTAAACCATATTTTGGTTAGGGCCAAATTGATTCATGTTCATCTATTGGAATAGATGATCATGGTATATTCACATGTCTAAAACAAATGGAAGGTGAATGAGAAAATTGAAGTTAAAGTTGGTGGATCAACTTGAAGGGAAGAAAGAATCCCACATAGAAGAATTAAAGCAAATGTTATCTCCTTATAAGGCTTAGCCTTGAGCTAAGGGATGGGCCCCTTGGGGGTACCCATGTTTTGTAAGGAGGGAGGACCTAGGTTGACCCAAGGTCCACCACGCGCGCGCCGCCCCGGGCCGTGGCTTGGGCTTGGGCCCATTAGGCTTTATTCTTTTTGGGACAAAAATATTTAAATAAATAAAGTTTATTTATTTATTTATTTTATTTTCCGGAAAGTTGTGACCTTTCCAGCTAAACAGTTTTTCCTGTGAAGAGTTGCACCCCCCAGTGGATACTGTGTATAAATACGAGTCAGTTTTACAAAAATTAACTAATCCCGAAATTATCTTCTGCAATTTTTCTTCTGTCTCGTTCCTGTGTCCGAAAGAGTTCTGTGCTTTTGTTTTGGTTCGCCGGGTCTGCAATTTGGAGTGCTCCTATTTCAGACGTATTGTCGTTGTATCCTGGGAGACTGTCGTCAAGAACCGTCAGCACCATTGCGGGACGAATAAGTCTTAAGGACAGTGAATCAAATTCACGCCTCGACCTTTTTCCTTTGCTGTTCTGCAATCTTCTTGTGAGTTGTTAAATAAACTATTATTTCTTTCCTTACGTTACTGCTGTTTTTGGAACCTTAACATATGCATGTTAGTATATTTTCGACTTATTTTTCTGCACAAATATACACAAAGTATACGTAGAAACCAACATTCTTAAGACTTAGCTCCACACTTTGTGTTGCATGTGTAGAAACAGTATTGTCATAACAGTGTTTTCAAATTCGTTTTCATATTTGATTCTGTCAATCTATACTAAAATTATTTTCAGATTCTGAATTTAATTTTAGTGATTCTAGACTCTGATTTATACTATTGTGATAGACTGGACTGTTTATTAATTGTTGTTATATTCTGTTGATAGATTTATAACAATGGCTACTAGTGAAACCAATTCGGAAAGTGGACCGATTAATCCCAACGTGCAACACGGTGGTGGGACTGTGTATGCGACGCCTTATGTGGCACCAACTCATGGTTCTGTTGGACTTGGTGAAAGACCGGAAAAGTTCAATGGAAAAGATTTCAAGAGGTGGCAACAAAAGATGTTGTTTTACTTGACCACTCTTAACTTGGCAAGATTCTTGCAAGAGGATGCACCAGATCTTGGTGAAAATCCTGACCGGCAAACAGTGGCTGCCGTGGATGCTTGGAAGCATTCAGATTTTTTGTGCAAGAACTACATCCTCAATGGATTGGACAATGCGTTGTATAACGTATACAGTCCAATGGTCAATGCGAAAGCATTGTGGGAATCCTTGGAAAGGAAATACAAGACGGAAGATGCCGGCTCAAAGAAATTTGTAGTCGGCAAATTCCTTGATTTCAAGATGGTGGATTCTAAGACAGTGATTAGTCAAGTCCAAGAGTTTCAGCTTATTCTACATGATATTCATGCGGAAGGGATGGTACTTGGAGAGTCTTTTCAAGTGGCTGCTTTGATAGAAAAATTGCCACCTACTTGGAAAGATTTCAAGAACTATTTGAAACATAAACGCAAGGAGATGAAGCTCGAGGATTTGATCGTCAGATTAAGGATTGAGGAGGATAATCGCCAGTCCGAGAAGAAGGCCGGTAATTATCATCAAGAGGCCAAGGCAAATGTGGTCGAGCAAGGTCCATCAAAGAGGAGGAAAATTTCCGATTCCGATGGTCCAAGCGGAGCAAGAGGCTCAAATTTCAAAGACGGTGAGAAGAAGAAGTTCAAAGGGAACTGTTTTGTGTGCGGCAAAGCTGGCCATCGTGCTAAGGATTGTCGCAAAAACAAAGGAAACTTTAAGAAAGGAAAGAATTCTCAAGCCAACGTGACCGAAGTTACCAAAATCACCGAAGACGTGACAGATTTGAATTTATCTGCGGTGGTATCCGAAGTCAACTTGGTTGGAAATCCCAAACAGTGGTGGGTAGACACGGGCGCTACTCGACATGTGTGCTCCGAGCGAAATATGTTCACTACATATGAGAGCGCCAACAACGAGAATCTGTTCATGGGAAACTCTTCTTCTTCAAAGGTGCTAGGAATGGGAAAGGTGGTCTTAAAGATGACATCCGGCAAGGAATTGAGTCTCAACAATGTGCTTCATGTGCCAGACATTCGGAAGAATCTAGTGTCAGGCTCATTGTTGAGTAAGAATGGCTTCAAGCTAGTGTTTGAGAGTGATAAATTTGTACTCACTAAAAGTGGGATGTTTGTAGGAAAAGGGTACTTATGTGATGGTCTGTTTAAGTTAAATGTAATGACCATCGTGCCTAAAGTTGTACCAAATTCCGATATTAATAAAACTATTTCTTCTGCTTACTTGTTGGAATCTCCTAATTTATGGCATTGTAGATTAGGTCATGTAAATTATGGTTCCATACAAAAGCTAGTGAAAAATGGA
This sequence comes from Escallonia herrerae, assembly GCA_033070095.1. Lineage (NCBI taxonomy): Eukaryota > Viridiplantae > Streptophyta > Magnoliopsida > Escalloniales > Escalloniaceae > Escallonia > Escallonia herrerae. The sequence goes on along the minus strand of JAVXUP010004335.1, from coordinate 31,600 downwards.
TTTTTGCCTAAAATGAATTTTGACTCACATAAAGCATGTGAAATTTGTATTGAAGCTAAAATGGCAAAAACGTCTTTCAAGTCAATTGAAAGAAGTATGGAACCTTTAAGTCTAATTCATAGTGACATATGTGACTTAAAGGTGGTACAATCTAGAGGAGGAAAAAAGTATTTTATTACTTTTATTGATGATTGTACGAGATTTTGTTATGTATATTTGCTTAGAAGCAAGGATGAAGCCTTGGAAGCATTTATGCAATACAAAATTGAGGTTGAAAATCAACTTAGCAAGAAAGTCAAAGTACTAAGAAGTGATAGAGGTGGAGAATATGTTTTCCCTCTTGAAAAATTTTGTGCTGATCATGGAATCATTCATGAGACCACGGCACCATATGCGCCTCAGTCAAATGGAATTGCTGAGCGGAAAAATCGTACTTTAAAGGAAATGATGAATGCTTTGTTGATAAATTCTGGACTACCAGATAACTTGTGGGGGGAAGCGGTCTTAACCGCAAATCATATACTTAATAAAGTACCTCACAAGAAGCTGCAAAAGACACCTTATGAGCTATGGAAAGGTCGTCCTCCTTCCTTCAAATATCTTAAAGTGTGGGGGTGTCTAGCAAAGGTAGCTATCCCACCACCTAAAATGGTAAAAATAGGTCCTAAAACGGTTGATGGAATTTTCATTGGATATGCAAGCCATAGCTCGGCATATCGGTTCTTAGTGCATAAATCTGAAATTGACGATATACACGTCAACACCATTATGGAGACAAGGAATGCACATTTCTTCGAGGATGTATTTCCTTGTCGAGTGGCACAAGAACGGAGTTCTTTAAAAAGAACTAGTATGGACCAAGAACCCTCACAAGAGGAAGATGAGCCAAGACGTAGCAAGAGAGCTAGAACGTCTACATCTTTTGGTCCTGATTTTCTAACATATTTGTTAGAAAATGAGCCTCGTACTTACAGTGAAGCAATGTCGAGTCCCGAAACTCCTCATTGGAAAGAGGCTATTAACAGTGAAATAGAATCCATCATGCAAAATCATACGTGGGAACTGGTGGATCTTCCTCCTGGAAATAAACCATTAGGGTGTAAATGGATTTTCAAGAGAAAGATGAAAGCTGATGGAACGATCAAAAAATATAAGGCCCGATTGGTTGTCAAGGGATATAGACAAAAGGAAGGCCTTGATTATTTCGATACATATTCACCAGTAACGAGAATAACATCCATTCGAATATTGATAGCTATTGCAGCTATCAATAATTTTGAGATACACCAAATGGATGTGAAAACAGCCTTCCTAAATGGAGATCTAAATGAAGAGATCTATATAGAGCAACCCGAGGGGTTTGTAGCTCCTGATCATAAGAGGAAGGTGTGCAAGCTTGTTAAGTCACTTTATGGACTAAAACAGGCTCCGAAACAATGGCATGAAAAGTTTGATAAAGTCATGATCGAAAATGGCTTTAGAATCAACGAATGTGATAAATGTGTCTATGTTAAAGGGACGGAAAAAGGATATGTCATTGTTTGCCTTTATGTGGATGATATGCTCATTATCGGGAGCAATAATGAATTCATTAAGGCTACAAAGAAAATGTTGGCCAGTAAATTTGATATGAAAGATATGGGTGTGGCTGATGTTATACTTGGTATGAAAATTACCAAAACATCAAATGGACTAGTCTTGTCACAATCTCATTATATTGAGAAAGTGCTAGACAAATTTAAAAGTTATGATGATAGTCCGGTTAAGACACCGCTAGATGTAAATTTACATCTAACAAAGAATACTGGGGAAGGAATATCTCAATTAGAGTATTCGCGCATAATTGGTAGCCTAATGTATATCATGAATTGCACGAGACCCGATATAGCATATGTTGTCAGTAAACTGAGCAGATATACTAGTAATTCGGGAAAGAATCACTGGTTAGCTATTGTAAGAGTTTTAAGGTATTTAAAATATACCTTAAACTTTGGTCTGCATTATACAAGATATCCAGCTGTATTAGAAGGATACAGTGATGCCAACTGGATATCAGATTCTAATGAAACAAAATCCACAAGTGGATATGTGTTTACATTAGGAGGAGCAGCTATTTCTTGGAAATCCTCTAAACAGACATGTATTGCCAGATCCACTATGGAATCTGAATTCATTGCTTTAGATAAAGCAGGAGAAGAAGCGGAGTGGCTTCGTAATTTCTTGGAGGATATTCCAAATTGGTCTAAACCTGTGCCACCAATTTGCATACATTGTGATAGTCAATCTGCAATTGGAAGAGCACAAAGCAGTATGTATAACGGCAAGTCTAGACACATACGTCGCAGACACAATACCGTTAAAGAATTACTTTCTAGTGGAATTATCTCTATTGACTACGTGAAGTCAAAGGATAATATTGCGGATCCGTTAACGAAAGCTTTGACTAGAGAGAAAGTAAATACGTTATCGAGGGGAATGGGTCTTAAGCCTATGAACTAAAGAGTTGCCATAATGGAAACCCTACCTAGCTGACTGGAGATCCCAAGATCTAGGTTCAAAGGGAAAACCGAATTATGTAAATGCGACTCAGACAGAGCACTGTGGGGGTTAAAACCCTAATATCCATTCCTATGATGAGAAGACAGTGGCACCTTCAAAAGGTTAGGTTAAGCTATGCTTTTAATGACTCTTATATCTTGGAAATCCAAGTGGGGGGTGCAGTAGGAACCTCTAATAAGAAGTCACCTATGTGAGTAAGAAGTGGGCCGCTTCTATGAGAATTGTAAGGCTGAATTCTCATAGAGTACTCATGAAAACCAGGAGTGTTCAGGGCCAAAATGAACACAACAATGAGAACCTCAAAACAATGTTTGAACGATACTGTGTGAAATTCTATTGTCTTGGTTTACACTAAAGGTTGAACAGTTCAAGACATCATGTTCACTGGTTAACCAGTAAATCCGATAGTTCTCACTAGGGAAGGTTCAAGGCCATCGGCTACCTATCCCGATGCAGTGTCGTTCTAAAGAACTCTTTCTTGTGTCAGTGTTTCTTTGTATTAGTGTCCAGTCAATTTTCTATTCATGTGGGGGATTGTTGGAATTGGGTTTTAAACCCATTGTGAGAATCAATTTTGAATCAATTTTCAAATGGGTTCTAAACCATATTTTGGTTAGGGCCAAATTGATTCATGTTCATCTATTGGAATAGATGATCATGGTATATTCACATGTCTAAAACAAATGGAAGGTGAATGAGAAAATTGAAGTTAAAGTTGGTGGATCAACTTGAAGGGAAGAAAGAATCCCACATAGAAGAATTAAAGCAAATGTTGTCTCCTTATAAGGCTTAGCCTTGAGCTAAGGGATGGGCCCCTTGGGGGTACCCATGTTTTGTAAGGAGGGAGGACCTAGGTTGACCCAAGGTCCACCACGCGCGCGCCGCCCCGCCCCGTCCGGGCCGTGGCTTGGGCTTGGGCCCATTAGGCTTTATTCTTTTTAGGACAAAAATATTTAAATAAATAAAGTTTATTTATTTATTTATTTTATTTTCCGGAAAGTTGTGACCTTTCCGGCTAAACAGTTTTTCCTGTGAAGAGTTGCACCCCCCAGTGGATTCTGTGTATAAATACGAGTCAGTTTTACAAAAATTAACTAATCCCGAAATTATCTTCTGCAATTTTTCTTCTGTTTCGTTCCTGTGTCCGAAAGAGTTCTGTGCTTTTGTTTTGGTTCGCCGGGTCTGTAATTTGGAGTGCTCCTATTTCAGACGTATTGTCGTTGTATCCTGGGAGACTGTCGTCAAGAACCGTCAGCACCATTGCGGGACGAATAAGTCTTAAGGACAGTGAATCAAATTCACGCCTCGACCTTTTTCCTTTGCTGTTCTGCAATCTTCTTGTGAGTTGTTAAATAAACTATTATTTCTTTCCTTACGTTACTGCTGTTTTTGGAACCTTAACATATGCATGTTAGTATATTTTCGATATTGTTTTTCTGCACAAATATACACAAAGTATACGTAGAAACCAACAGCGCAAAATCGCAATCCCCATTGCCACCAGAAAAGCTGTCGACTCCCAGGTGCTCATTCTCATTGTGTGGCACGCCATCTTTTTTTGAGAACATGGCAGAGTATGAAACTGGCATATGCTGAGTGACCGGATAGTGTGGAGCTTGAACGTCACTCTGGATTTCTTGCCTCTGAACTTGGTCATACTGGTCCACTCCCTGCAGGTGCTCATTCTCATTATTGTACGACTTGCCATCTTCTTCTGGCATATGCCAAGTGACCAAATGTGAAGCTTGAACGTCAATATGGATTTCTTGCCTCTGGACTTGGTTATCCAGGTCTTGAACGTCACTATTGGCTTCTGGCATATGCCAAGTGACCGGATGTGGAGCTTGAACGTCACTATGGACTTCTTGCCTCTGAACTTGGTCATCCTGGTGTTGAGTTCTTTCGGGTTCGCGTTTGCCACTTGCTTTCTTGTAAATTCTACTCAGAACCCAGTTGTCTAACTACAAGAAGAAATTGGTCAAGGGTCAGTTCTGTTCAGAAATTAGGCATGTCTCAATATATTCATGCTTGAGCCCTGCTGAGTTATTTAAAAAAGCTTTACCAAGAACTTTACCAAAGTGCAGTTGTAGTGCCAAGGGCAGTTGTAGTGTTCATACTCTGACAGATTAGCTTGAGCTTCTGGGCTCTGAGTAGCCCTTGCCATGAGCTCCGCATAGCACCTCGGTTTCTAGTTGCCTAATTTGTGTTGGCACAACGGTGGTTGTAGCTCGTGCGCAAAGGTATGGGCATATTGAGCTGTGGCATTCAAGGGCGAGCCAGTACGTGTCACTAGACACCAAGCAACAGTAGCAAGTCTAGGTGCGGCGCCCAGTCAGCAGAGCTGGGATTGGTTAATTTCAAATGGGTGGTTGCTTGGATTGTTGGTTCCTTTTATGCACCTTTTTGTGTGCCGTCTCAGTTAGGAAATGGGAGCGTCTGAGTTAAAACTGATGCCTAGGCAATTGGGCTGCCACCTCAGTTTGCGACGTATATGCAGCCATTGTTCGGATTCGCCGACATATAGAGAGTTCTACAAGTCCTTAGGCCAAATTTTATGTCCCTTGTAATTGTGTGACGCAAATAAAGGCTGAGAAGTGATTATCTTGTAAACTACTACGTGTTATGGCGTGTGCTTTCTTCTTATGTGTGTGAACTTAACTGGTGACTTGGTATACATTTGTGGATATTCTGAAGCATTGGTGACCAAATTGGGTGCCAACTTAGGCCATTACAAATATGACCCCTTGACAGATGGGCAACCCCGTTCACTTTCCAAACTTCGTAGGTTAAAAAGAGATTATATTTAGCTTGGCAATTACAACTTACTTGTGAGCATGCTAGTTCACTAAATAGATAGCTTATGGCCTTTGAAACTGAACGTAAGTGGAAGAACAAACATTCAATGTACCTTTGCACCCCTTTCTTGGCGGCTCTGGGGAGGATTCGGTACAAGGAACTCGTGCATTATCCAACTAGTCTTGCTCCCGTGTGAAGGATTTCCCACGTAAAAGACCAAAGCCTTCTTGGTGCCAACTACACGACCTCCATATTTGATCTTTTTATCACCGCCCGTCACTTTCCAATATCCACTGCTAGCAACTCCATTTGGTCGACTTCCATTCTTGTACTTCCGGTCTCTCTGCGTAAAGAAATACAAACACTCTCCCCTTGACCGCACATACCTATCAACAGAAGAAAATAGAAGATTTAAGTACAAAACCTTTGATCGGATCCATAAGCACTGAAATACAAGTGCGTAAAGAAATACAAGCACTGAAATACAAGAATCCAACATATTCGAATCTTCTCTCTACAACTTCTAGCTGCAACTAAATCACACACATACGCGAGCAATGAAATGGAAAAGCAAAACGTTGTTCTAACCTGCGAGCTCTTCGGGATAGTACCGGTACAGATTCACCTCGTAGATCTTTTTCCCCGAGTAGTGAACGATAAGCTCTTGATCGGTAGGCTGAAAACGATAACCCGGAAGGAACAAATTCGGGGCACGATGATCAAAGTAGCTAAGAACGCCATTGTCTGGAGGTTGGTAAGCAGTGCAGTGTGGTGTGGGAACTGGAACAGAACTCAAGCAGTATTGCATGGAGTTGCCCTCCATCGTAGGACTCTGAGGAAGAAACCCTAGATTTTGAAAGACTAATGGATGTCAAAAAGGTAACATTGCATGACATTGGCATAGTTTTTTAGGCAAAATATTCTATAATCTTTCTTTCTCTAGGATTCCATCCATCTTATCTTAATCTATAATCTTTCTTTCTTATCTTAAAAGTAAAAAGAGTTTCTCTTTTTTTCTTTATTGCGAAAGTAACACAAAAAATCAATATGGCTTAATTGTTGAAAATATTTTTAAAATACCAAAATGATAGTTTACTTCATAAATAACGTTGATCTTTAAAACAAATAAGTTTTATTTAAGTTTTTTATTTTCCTTTTACTTTTATTTTTGGGACACTCTATCCTATTTGTTTTGGTGTCCTTTTTCTTTTTCACCCCAACTTATTAACTCTTTGCCAAAATTTATGAGTAAAATGTTTGTAAATATTATAGCCCAGCCGTTGTAGACCTTTTAATACTAGGAAACCAATTCTAGAATTTTAATTATGTAAAATTGAACATTTAAACACATAAGCTTTTTTTAATGTTCTTTTTTTATTTTTACCCTCTTTTATTATGCTACATGTCACCATATTCTCTTATTGCCATTGTTCTCTTTTATCCCAACTTTTTAACTATTTACAACAATTTATTATTAAAATATTCGTAGATACTATTGGCCCAAATTATGTAAACCTTTTAAAACTAGGAAATCAACTCTAAAGTTTCTAAAACCCTACTTAATTAATACAATTACATATTAGGCTGTAATTCTAAATGTTTAATATCTTAAAAGCACTTTCAAATAACAAGATAAAATCTCACAAACATATAAAGTACGGAAATCATGTATCAAAATTAGAGATTAATACTTAACATCTTTTTATTTAAGCAATATACAAGCTGAATAAGATTTAGAGACTGTTTGATAAAACTGAAATTTAGGTGCTAAAAAAGTTAAGCACTGAATTCATAAAATTGAAAACTTTAAGCGACTGAATTTCTACTGAAAAATAAGTTAATCTATTTGGTAAACTAAAAGCAGATGTATGAGAGTTGTTTATGAGTCATGGTAATTGTGGTGGTGATAGCAAAAGGAAATAATGGTTGTGGTGGTGATATTATTGCGGTGGAGGCGATGTTGCCAGCAAATTAGTTGAGGCAGTATCGTGATGATAATTATTTTTTTATGTAAAAATATGTTAAATAACTTCTAAACCTATCACTTAGAATTAAGTGATCAACATTAAGTAAGTTCAGGGAATGGTCCTTATCCTCCAGTTTAGGGTCAGAGAATGGTCCTGGAGTAAATTAGTCACTGTTGTTGCATCTCCTTCTAAAATGATGTACTGTTTTTCCTCATAAAGTTGTTCGAATAGCTAGCAGGGCTGCACAAGCTTCAGCTTCTTCAGGGTGGTTTGTATCTATAAGTTCCAAACACCCAAATTCAAATATTCCTTCAGAATTTCTATAGACCATTGCAGCACATGCTCTGGACCCTCTTATTGCAGCATCAAAGTTCTATTTCGACCATCCAGCGTAAGGGGGTTTCCATGAATTTTGGTTTGGATTATTCTTTGTAGTTCCTAGGGAAAGTTCCAGATTAAGTTGTGTAGAAGTGTTGATGGAATTAGCGTTAAAAGGAAATCCATCATGCAACCGTTGATTCCTACCATACCAAATCATGTCAATTAGTACGGCTACAAAAGTGGTATATCTTACTTGATCTTCAAGTTGTTGTCCAGGGGTTTCAGGATGAATTTCAGCCAATCCAAGTGAGAGTTTATTCCAGTTGGAACCCGGCAGCCAAACGACGAGGCGGCCCATATAAGCCTAGTTATGCTGCATTCTAAGAAGATATGTGTTAACGTTTCAGGGCTCGATATAATCCACATAGGAGGCAAGAGGGATCAATTTTTGGGAATATTATGGCTAAGATTTGTCTTAGAGGGAAAAGGTTCCATGCAATACGCCATATCATGATTTTGTGTTGCTCGCATATTTTTGCTTTCCACAAAAATGTTGGAGGGGAATTAGGATTCGCACTGGGTTTGTGCTTGTTTGTTGTCAAGTAGGCTGACTTCGTTGTAAATTTTCCTTGTGGGTTTGGGGTCCAATCTATGATATCTTGGATCTGATTAGGTGAGATTCGGATCTTTTGAATGGCCTCAACAATTTCTGGATTAAACATATTTTGGGTTTTGGTGAAGTCCCAAGTTTGAGAATTCTGGTAAAAGAGAATAGCTACCAGGTTGATGCTGTGGATGTTTGAATTTCCTCTGCCATGTAAGAAACCGTCATCCGACGGGATCCATCGATCCTTCCATATATTAGTATTTCTGCCATCTCCAACTAGAACACCAATTCCTTTTCTCAATGATATTTTGTGGCTTACAAATTCCTTTCCAAAGCCAAAAAGCTGTCTTTTTTCGATTGTGTTCTAGTAAGGGGATACCTCTCAGATACTTAGAGTTCATGATTTGAACCCATAAGGAGTTAAGGTTCTTCAGAATTGTCCAGCCCATCTTTGCTACCAATGCTAGATTAAAGTCATGCATCCTCTTAAATCCCATTCCTCCTGCTAATTTCGAAATGCATATTAAGTCCCAAACTTTTGGATGGTAATGATGTTTTCCATCGTCTTTGAATCCCTACCAAAATTGGCGCATTCGTTTGTCTAACCTCTCTGTAATTTTCTTTGGGAGAATGAAGGTCGACATCACGTAAGTTGGTATCACCATTGTCGTAGCCTTTATAAGTGTTGCTCTACCTGCTTAAGATAGAAGTTTGCTTTTCCAGTTGGCTAATCTTTTTCCGTTATCTCCATTATCTCAGCGAAGAATTTTTTTTTGGCTGATTGGTAAATATTGGGAGCCCCAGATATTTTGATTTTTTGGGAGCTATGTTAAAGTTCAGAATTCTGCATATATCTCTTCGGGAGCTGTAGCTGAGATTGTTTTTGAAATAAATAGTTGAATTTTGTTGATTGGTGCATTGTCCCGACCAGGAATTATAAGTTTTCAGGCATTTTTGTACAGTTTCAGCTTCTGTGATGTTGGCCCTGCAAAAGATAATTAAGTCATCAGCATAAAGGAAGTGGGAGATAGAAGGCCTTCCGCTTCTTGGTTTAATGCCATGAATATGTCCATTGCTTTCGGTGTGTAGAATCAGTCCTGTAAGAATTTCTGAAGCAATGTGAACAGATATGGGAGAAAGGATCTCCTTGCTGCAGTCCTCTTTGGGGCTTTATCAAACCATAAGGTACTCAATTCAAAATGGTGGAGAAGCTGGTTGTGGTAATGTAAGTAGTTACCCATTGAATCCAAATTTGAGGGAAGCCCAGTTTTTGTAGAATTCTGATAATGAAGGACCACTTGATTTTGTCTTATGCCTTATCCATATCGATCTTAATTGCCATAAGCCCTGATCCTTTCTTCTTTCTCATGGAGTGCCAAATTTCTTGGACAATGATGCTATGATTTTACATCGAGGATATGATTTTAGCAAGAAGGGGCTTCAATTTGTTTGCCAATATTTTGGATATTACCTTGTATGTGACGTTACAAAGGCTTATGGGTCAGTAGTGCTCCACTTTGGTAGGAGAATGGATCTTAGGAATTAAGGCAATGTTGGTATAATTGATTTCATTCAAGGATAGCTTTCACTGAAAAAGGATTGGATGGCCTTGCACACCTCTGGATTGACAGTTTCCCAGTAAGTTTTGTGGAAAAGAGTAGGCATTCTGTTGGGTCTGAGAGCTTTGAGTTTATCAAACTTCATTAGAGTAGAAGTAATCTCGCTGACCGATGGGATTTCTTGTAACGTATTGATATCATCTTTTAAGAGAACAACAGGAATAAGTCCTTCAAGATCTTTAGGAAAGGAGGAACTAGAGGTTTTGTACAGTTCTTGAAAATATTCAGTAAAATAGGTGCCGATCTCCTCTCGGCTTGAGATTTATTTCCCATTTTTGTCTTTGATGAAATCAATAGAATTCTTTCTTCTGATGACGATGGTACTGAGATGAAAAAATCTTGTGTTCAAATCCCCATCTCTGTTCCACTGAATTTTGGACTTTTGATGCCACAACCATTCGTCTCTACAGCATTGTTCATCAACCTGTCTTTTTTTTTATTATTTTGGTGTTCTAGATTTCTGACACTCTGTTCTTGTTGCTGTAAGGAGTCCAATTTTTCAGTCAATCTCTTGATTTGGATCTGAATATGTCCAATTTCACAACCTGATGGATGACGGGTCATGGGTCCAGGCTGCTTCAAATTTGAAAGATTTTGGGCGGAGGTGTATTGTACTATGTGTGTGAAGCACTATTGGATGGTGGTCAGAGGATTTCCCAGGAAGGTGGGTGATTGTCGCTTATGGGAACAGGGTGCACCAATTAGGGCTGGCATAGGCTTTGTCTAATCTTTCCTTTATATTTGCAAATATAGTCGTATTGTTGCCCCAAGGGGGTTACCAGAATAGCCCAGATCAATAAGTTGATTGGAATTTATAAACCCACCCAGCCCATTATTCGATGAAGAATAAACAGGTTTCCCACCTTTTTTCTTGGACTAATCAGTTATGGCATTAAAGTCTCCCATACATATCCAAGGCCCAGTGAAAGCCTTTGTAATAGTGTCCATATCATCTCAGAAACCTCTTTTGTTAGCCCAATAAGGAGGTCCATAAACTGCTGACAGCATCCACGGATTGTTTGGCGGATCTAAAAACACAGGGCATTGACGATGTGCTTGTTCTGAAGTGTAATCTCAATATCTACACCCATTTTCTAGGCCAGGCTGAGACATCCAGCCGGTTTTTTTATTCCAGAGGGAGGGACAAAATAGTGGTTGAGAAATCCAAGAACGTTGTGAATGTGAGATAGTTTAGAAGAGGAAGAAAGGGTTTCAAAGAGAAAGATGATGTCAGGTTTGAGGTTCCTGACATCTTTTTGAGGGCCCTGACACGCACGACGCGCCCAAGCCCTTGAAGATTCCATGCATGAATAATCATGATGGGTGGGTAAGCAAGCCATGGCTAGTCACCTCTAGGATAAATTTTGAGAAGTGGTTTTAGGGTTTGGAGGTAGGAAGGCTATTGGTTAGGGATGTAGGAGAAGAAATGGGAGAAGGTAAGGATGGTTGTTTGGTTTTTCTGGATAGATGTTTCAGATTTCTCAGTTTACCACCTCTGGAGGGTGGGGAGGTAAGGTTTGTGGGAGGTGTTTTGGTTTTCTAGATGTCCACGTGGATGGGCAGGGAGGCAGGAATTTAAGTGTGGTTTGGGGTGGTTTGGTCAGAGGTTTGAGGGGTTTTTTTGTTTGTTGTGGCTGGTAAAAATTATTTTTGCATTTCTGTTGAGGGCTAGGTTGTATCACTGAAATAAATAGGTTTGGATCTGTTTAAAATGGGATTTAAGTGCCTGGTTAGGATTTTAGGGTAGGTTTTGTTAGTTTGGTTTCTTTGGAATAGATAGCTTTGAAATCGGGAAAAAAAGGGTTGTTAGGTTAATGCCCCTATCTTTTCTTCTGAGTTTGGCGACTGGGACATGACTATGGTGTGATCTTTGGTGGCATGTGTCAGAAGACCAGGAGAGGTGTGGTTTTTGATGTTTTCACCCAAGGTTTGATGGTGGGTTACAGATTCCAGCAATTTTAGGTTGGGTTTTGTTTGGCTTGGCACGGAGAGAAGGTTCCAACAAGCAGTAGATGGGCATGATTCAGAGTAATATGCTCGGAGCCATGGGCCAAATGGAGAAGTCATGTTTTTCGACAGATTTGGGGGTTGGTAAGGCAGTCGCGGTTGGTGTGTCCCAATCTACCACAGTTGAAGCAAAAAACCGGCAATCTTTCATATTGCAGATGGATCCATGCCACTTGATTTTGATCTTTGTTTCTAATGAAACCCGTGTGCAGGGGTTGGCTAATATCAATTAGAACTTGGATCCTCAAAATTCTAAGCCAGGCTAAATTTCCAACCGCAGCGAAATCCACATCTGTTACTATCCCAATTTTGGAACCTATCTTTTTCGCGTTCAGTGTTGTTATCAGATTTGGAGGTAAACCCAATACTCGAACCCAGAAAAGGGACTTGGAAAAGTCTATTTCATCCAAATTCAAATGAGGGGCCGATCTCTGACGACGACATGGGAGCTCATGACCAACCAAGGTCAGGATTCCAGAATGTGTTTCCTATCTCATTCATGGTTAAAGATAATACTGAAAACATTCTCTTGATGGAGTTGAATTTTCATACCTCGAGATGGGTGCTAGGCTTTTTGAAGGATAGATTGCACCACTTTTGAATTTGCTTTTTTCAAGCTGATAATCTTAGCCAGGAAAGTTAGGGCATATTCTTTAAAGGCATTTACCTTATCGGAGACCAGGTCATCAAGATCTGTGCACTGGAGTGAGCTTGTTTTGTTGAAGAGGGATTTCATAGTAAACAGCTTTGTATTTATGAAAAGGGTTTTTCCAGGTGGAGAGTCAGAACTTAAAGAGGGGGGATGGGTTGTTATAGCATTTTGATGAGGGGTTTTGAGGGGCTTGAGCAATGGTATATGAGATGTTGAAGATGGTGTTGGCAATCAGCTGGAAAGGACGGAAAGTTGTCAGAAAATTCCTTATCAAAGGAGGGGAGATGCTACTTATACTAACTTATTAAGACTTAGTCTTGGATATTGTGTTTTTTAAATCAATAGGTAGAAGAGGGGGCAAACATTTGGATGATTAAAAGTCAATAGGCTACAAAGGCGCAAGAAAGAAACTTTGTTGTTCAAGATTGGCTTTGCAATGATGGGATGTATCCTGCACGACTTATCAAGGGCAGTGCATAAGTCCCCTTCCAACAAGCTTCACAATTGATCCAGTACTCGGGCTCAACCATTATAGAAAATCCTTAATTTGCGAGAGTCGGAATATATACCAGATGACAGCATTTCAAATGAGCTTCTGACTGAAACTATTAGTTGCATGACATTTCGTTTTTAAAGTAGTGTTTTTAAAGGAAAAACTGATCAAACACACTGAAGTATGCAGACGGGAACACATAAGATGCAAAAGATCGCTAAAGTCCCTTAGGCGTACTATGATAAGTGAGTTTATTGAGTAATGCAAAAATTTGTTAAAAGGTGCAATAGCAAAAATTTGTTGAAATTTACACACTACGCAGTACATAAATGTTTGTATACACGGTGCTTTGTCGTCAAAAACTGCATCACCTTGATTTTGGTATACCCCTATGCTATCATGAGTATCATCTGCCTCCTTTTTGTTATCGTCAACAGGTGCGCTTTGCTCTTGTTCATACCCTATTCTGGTCGCACCCCAGGACCCGCTAAGGGACCCACTTTGCACGACACATCACCCAGTCAGCGGTCAACTTTTCAACACTCGAGGGCCGGTCAAAGCAACGCATGCTCAAGTCACGTGAACCATTCGTGAAGCGAGACGAAGCGACTTCGGCGTGCCTTTCACCCTTGGGGGTCGGCCACCCCAAGGGGTCGGCCACCCTCGGGGGTCGGCCACCCCAAGGGGTCGGCCTCCCTCTGGGTTCGGCCACCCCAAGGGGTCGGCCACCTACCTTGAATACCGACGCCGTCACCTTTGACCGTGCTCCGTTGTCACGACGACCGTCGCTCGCGGCCGCGCTCCGCCATAGTCGCGACGACCGTCGCTCTCGGCCGTGCTCCTTCGTCACGATGACAGTCGCTCGTAGTCTCGATGACCGTCACTTGTGGCCGCTCTGTCGCCATGACAACCGTCGCTCACGGTCGCGCGCCATCCACGCAACGACCCTTGTCGCTCGGAGATCACTCTGCGACCCTCGTCGCCCGCACTCAACCGCGCCCCATGCGCTGCAATCATGTTATATGCTCACGGGATAGGCTACTCCGCCAGGACACTATCTCCGCCGGGGTGCCTGCGTGACTGGCCTACGTGCTCTGGCACTGGGGGCTCGCGTCGGCACCCCTAAGGACTATGACCCCCGGGTCACTCCGAGATGGGAGCAGGTCTTCGGAAGGGCATCTTGCCTAGTCCACCTGGCAGCTGGGCGTCGGGTCTTCCCCACCGCTGCCAGGACCGTGGGATTCAGTAAGGGCTTGGACTGGAGGCTGGGGCAACGGGCTACTCTGACCATGCTACCGCGGCATGATCAGTCTCTTCAGACAGGCAGAGAGACGTCGCAAGGGCAGGGCAGCACGAACTTAGGGACCGGCAGTCCCAACGGAGGATCAGTGCTTTGGCCCCCTGGCGACGTGTCGTTCCCGGGGGGTGACACATGTCAACTTATGACACATGCACATTTTTGCCTATAAATAGTGGACTTTGGAGCTTTTTCAAGGATCTTTTCTCTCATTTTGAGCTTTTCACTTTCTCTCTCTAAAACGACATTCTCTCTGGAATTCTAGTGAGAGAAACACACTTGGCTCACGTCCACGAACCCTCGACGCTGCACCCTTGTCACGGACTGTAGACTGTCGGTCCTGTTCATCGTCACCCTGCCTGCGCAGCGCTGCCAGCCCTCACGACCTGTCTGGGGAGCCTTGCCCTCGGCCCTTACGCCGTCCTTGCTGTCTCCCGCGTTGCCTATCTGGAAGCTGACTCAGACCGCATCCTTTGTGGCACCTCCACGTAGCATCGAACCATTTTCCGCATCATCATTTTGGCGACTCCGCTGGGGAGGTGAGCATCGTGTTGCAGTCTGCATATCTTCCAGACTCAGGCACCATGCATGTGCAGCAGAGGGCTATGAGGACTACCAACAGTGCAGTTCATTCCTTGCCTGACACACTCACGCAACCTTGCCTCAGCAACGTATGGTTACTAGAACTACCGGTCACATCCTCTACCCAACCATCCAAGAGGCTGTCATTTCCAGACTTGGAGAATATTCAAGCTAACATTGTTCTACTGGCACCACCCTTGGTGTTATGTCTCACTTCATTGGGGGCTTCACCCCTTGCCTACCCCAAGCAAGCCAAGCTCCCTACCCTTCTGCATGCCTCTCATTGCAGCGACTTGATACGTGGTGCGCGGGGTGGCTCAAGCCACGCTACTAAGTCTCAACTCCGTCAGCCGACATCCCCCTCGGGCAGTGCGACCTCGCTGGCATGCATGCAACACGTCTTGCCAACCCTCCCGTGCCTCGGTCACTCAGTCAGTCGTCGATGCCGACCCACCGCCGAACTCCACACTCCGTCTTCAACACTTAGAAAAAATTTCTTCATTTTTCGCGGTCGGGTCATCACCCCCGCGACTTCCCTCGGCGCCCTACCCTCTTTTAGACACTTAGAAAAATCTCTTCATTTTTCACGGTCGGGTCATCACCCCCGCGACTTCGCTCGGCACCCTCCCCTCTTTTCGACAATTAGAAAAATCTCTTCATTTTTCGCGGTCGGGTCATCACCCCCGCGACTTCGCTCGGCACCATCCCCTCTTTTCGACACTTAGAAAAATTTCTTCATTTTTCGCGCACCCTCCCCTCTTTTCGACACTTAGAAAAATCTCTTCATTTTTCGCGGTCGGGTCATCACCCCCGCGACTTCGCTCGGCACCCTCCCCTCTTTTCGACACTTAGAAACATTTCTCCATTTTTCGCGGTCGGGTCATCACCCCCGCGACTTCACTCGTCGCCCTTGTCACTCTTCAACACTTAGAAACATTTCTCCATTTTTCGCGGTCGAATCATCACCCCCGCGACTTCACTCGTCGCCCTTTTCACTCTTCAACACTTAGAAACATTTCTCCATTTTTCGCGGTCGGGTCATCACCCTCATTTTACACTTAGAAAAAATTTCACAAAAATTTTTTTCACCCTCTGGTTCTCTCTCCAACACTTAGAAAATTTTCCACGAAACTTTTCATCAATCCCCAACCTCCCTCTTTCTCTCCCTTTTCTCTCAAAATTATTCTTCCTCAAAATTTTGCATCCCCTTTTGCTCCTTTTATAGGCTCAAAAAAAATATATATATCGAATTGAAAAACAATTTCAATTTCAAAGTAAAACAATCAAAACATTCAGGTGGGCAGAACCCGAACCGCGAGAGCCCCGACCCGCGCCTGCTTCGGCCCATTTTCCCTCCATTTTCATTCAGTTAAACGGGTTAAACCCGCCCGTTTACCCGACTGCTCCGACCCGTATCCCAGATACCCTAACCCGCAAAACAACCCTAATTTCCTTCATCTTCTCCAAGCGCCGCACCTGCCTCGCGCCGCCGACGGCAGTTCGGCCTCCCTTCCGCGCCGACCCCCCCCTCCTCGGCCACCTGGCCGACCCCACTACCCCGCCGACCCCCCCCCCCCTCGGCCTCTCTTTCTCCCTCTTCCCCGAACCCGCAAGCCCCACGGCGCCATGGCCGAGGGCGACTTCTCTTCCCCTTCGTCTTTTTTTCTCTGCCTCGGCCCCTCCCCGCAACCCACCTGACCGACCCACTACCCCGTCGACCCCCCTGCTACGCCGACCCCCCCCCCCCGGCCTCTCTCTCTCTCCCTCTTTCCCGAACCCGCAAGCCCCACAGCGCCATGGCCGCCGGCGACTTTTCTTCCCCTTCGTCTTTTTTCCTCTGCTTCGGCCCCTCCCCGCAACCCACCTGGCCGACCCCACTACCCCGCCGACCCCCCTGCTACGCCGACCCCCCCCCCCCTCGGCCTCTCTCTCTCTCCCTCTTCCCCGAACCCGCAAGCCCCACGGCGCCATGGCCGACGGCGACTTCTCTTCCCCTTCGTCTTTTTCTCTCTGCTTCGGCCCCTCCCCGCAACCCACCTGGCCGACCCCACTACCCCGCCGACCTCCCTACTACCCTGACCCCCCCCCCCTCGGCCTCTCTCTCTCTCCCTCTTCCCCAATCCCGTAAGCCCGCATTGCGCCGCCGACCCTTTCTTGTTTCATCTCCACCTCGCCAACCCCCCCTGCTACCCCGACTACCCCCCTCAGCTCCACCATACCTCTCTCCTCTCCCCCGCCCCACGGCCGGCCACGGCAGCCTGCCGCCGCCGCGCCATCCTCTCCATCTTCATTCTTCTTTTCTTTTTCCCGCACATCCCCAAAGCCAAGGCCAAAAAAAAAAATTCTCTTTTTTCCGACCTTGACCGTTGTGCATCGCTCGCGCACATGCGCCTGTCGCCCGGCCTTCACCTCCGCGACGCCCGTCGCCTGAACATCGTCTCCGCGACCCTTGTCGCCCATACTTCATCCTTGCGGCGCCCGTCACCCGGACTTCATCTTTGCGTCGCCCGGACGCCGCCTTCCGCAACACCCGTTGCCCAGAGCCCGGGCACCGACTCAGCGACCCTCAGTTGTCCGTCGCCCGGGGGCGCCGTCTCCGCGACCCTCATCGCTAGTCACCCGGACGCCGCCTTCCGCAACACTCGTTGCCCAGAGCCCGGGCGTCGACTCGGCGACCCCCAGTTGCCAGTTGCCCGGGCGCCGTCTTCGCAACACTCGTCGCTCGTTGCCCGAGGCGCCGTCTCCACGACCCTCGTCGCTTGTCGTCCGGGCGCTGTCTCCGTGCCCCTCGCTGCCCGGGGGCTGTCTCCGCGACCCTCGTCGCCCGCCTTCGTCACTCAAAGACGATGTCAATAACTTTTCGGCCAAACGACATCAACATCTTACTATGTGTTTATGCGTGCGGCGCCCGCTCGGGTTGCCCCTCCGAGCACGCCGCACGCAGGGGGCTATGTTCCCAACTTATTCTGGTTGCAATCAAGGGCCCACTAGTGGACCCACTTTGTGCGACCCCCCTCCCCTTTTTTGTTTTAGTTTTACTGCTTTTTTTGGTTTGAAAAATACATTTTCACCATTTTCACAACGCTAACAAAGGCACCCACCATTTTCAAAAGGCAACACCGCATTCAGCCTCCACAGCCACAGCGCCACACCTTCGGCCCGCTGCCCATCCCCCGGGCGCCGTCTTCGCAACACTCGTTGCCCATCACTTGGGCGCCGACTCCGTGACCCCCAGTTGCACGTCGCTAGGGCGCCATCTTCGCAACACTCGTCGCTCGTCGCCCGGGCGCCGTCTCCGCGACGCCAGTCGCCCGGAGGCCGCCTCCCGCAACCCTCGTTGCCCGTCACCCGGGGGGCTGTCTCCGTGACCCTCGTCCCTCGTCGCCTGGGTGCCATCTCTACGACCCTCGTCACCAACGCCGTGCGCACCTCCTGCAAACCTCGTTGCCAGTAGTCCGGGGGCTATCTCCGCGATCCCAGTTGCCCGTCGCCCGGGCGCCATCTCTGCGACCCTCATCGCTCGTCACCCAGGCGCCTTCCGTGACGCCCGTCGCCAGCACCATGCCCACCTTCCGCAACACTCATTGCCCATCGCCTGGGGGCTATCTTCGCGACCCTCATCGCTAGTCACCCGGGCACCGTCTCCGCGACCCACGTCACCAGCGCCGTGCATACCTTCCATGCAGACCCCGCCACCAACGCCGTGCGCACCTTTCGCAACTCTTGTCGCCCGTGTCACTTGCGTTCGAGCGCCGGCTCTACAACTCTCATCGCCCTCACACATTTGTTGCTCGCGTCCGTGCTACAGCTCCGTGCTCCTGTCACCCGCGCTCCTTCGCGACTCTTGTCGCCCGCGTGCCATCTCTGCGACCTTCGTCGCCCGCGTCCGCGCGACAGCTCTGCGACTCTCATCGCAGGCCCTCCAACTCCGCGACTCTCGTCGCCCGCGTGCCGTCTCCTCGAACCACGTCGCCCGTGCCAACTCATCGCGCTCTCTACAACGCGCACTCAATGCCAATGGTCACTTGATGCATTGCCGTGACGACATCACTAAGTATTGCTCCGCGACAGTCGTCGCCGCGCCCTGGCACCATGCTTATGATGCGTGCGCCAGGCACCAGGTATTGCTCCACGACAGTCGTCGCCGCGCCCTGGCGCCATGCTTATGATGCGTGCCCCAGGCACCAGGTATTGCTCCGCGACAGTCGTCGCCGCGCCCTGGTGCCATGCTTATGATGCGTGCCCCAGGCACCAGGTATTGCTCCACGACGTTCGTCGCCGCGCCCATCCGCCATTCTCATCATGCGTGCCCACGGCACCAACTTTAGCTCCGCGACGTTCGTCGCCGCGCCCGTGCGCCATCTTCATGATACGTGCCCCCGGCACTAACTTTAGCTCTGCGACGTTCGTCGCCGCACCCGTGCGCCATCTTCATGATACGTGCCCCCGGCACCAAGTATAGCTCAGCAACGTTCGTCGCTGCCCCCGTGCGCCATTCTCATCATGTGTGCCCCCGGCACCAAGTATAGCTCCGCGACGTTCGTCGCCTCACCCGTGCGCCATCTTCATGATACGTGCCCCCGGCACCAAGTATAGCTCCGCGACGTTCGTCGCCGCGCCCGTGCGCCATTCTCATCATGCGTGCCCCCGGTACCAACTGTAGCTCCGCGACGTTCGTCGCCGCGCCCGTGCGCCATCTTCATGATACGTGCCCCCGGCACCAAGTATAGCTCCCCGACGTTCGTCGCCGCGCCCGTGCCCTATTCTCATCATGCGTGCCCCCGGCACCAAGTATATGCTCCGCGACCTTCGTCGCCGCACCCATGCGTCATTCTTATCACATGTGCCCTGGCACAAAGTATTGCTTCGCGACGTTCGTCGCCGCACCACTTTCATGACATGTGCTCCGGCACCAAGTATTGTCCCCGCGACAATCGTCGCCATGTCCATGCACCACGACCATGTTACAAGCCTCCGGGCATAACACCCGTTCACCACACCATGCGCCCCCGCCATGGGCATGGAAGACCTTCAACCCACTCTCTAGAGTGTGCGACATTCTGGAGGCTCCGCTCGTAGTGCTCCTGCACGAGGACCCCTCCCTGCGGCATGGGCTGAGCGCCAGCACGGGCTAGTGCCATCGCCGGCACAATCAACTACGGGATGGGCTCACAACCTTGAAGCCATCGCCGGCACAATCAACTAGGGGATGGGCTCACAACCTTGAAGCCATCGCCGGCACAATCAACTGCGGGATGGGCTCACAACCTTGAAGCCATCGCCGGCACAATCAACTGCGGGATGGGCTCACAACCTTGAAGCCATCGCCGACACAATCAACTGCGGCATGGGCTGAGCGCCAGCACGGGCTAGCGCCATCGCCGGCTCAATCAAACTACGGGATGGGCTCACAACCTTGAAGCCATCGCCGACTCAATCAAACCGCGGCATGGGCTGAGCGCCATCACAGACTAGCGCCATCGCCGGCTCAATCAAACTACGGGACGGGCCGTATGCCGTCGCCGGCTCAATCAAACTGCTACACGGGCTTAGCGTCATCGCCGGCTCCATCACCAGGGACCCTGGCCCCCGCAGCAAGAGGGGCTGTAACCACATCGTTTATGCATGCGACGCCCGCTCGGGTTGCCCCTCCGCGCCCGCCACACGCAGGGGGCTTATGTTCATACCCTATTCTGGTCGCACCCCAGGACCCGCTAAGGGACCCACTTTGCACGACACATCACCCAGTCAGCGGTCAACTTTTCAACACTCGAGGGCCGGTCAAAGCAACGCATGCTCAAGTCACGTGAACCATTCGTGAAGCGACTTCGGCGTGCCTTTCACCCTTGGGGGTCGGCCACCCCAAGGGGTCGGCCACCCTCGGGGGTCGGCCACCCCAAGGGGTCGGCCTCCCTCTGGGTTCGGCCACCCTAAGGGGTCGGCCACCCCAAGGGGTCGGCCACCTGCCTTGAATACCGACGCCGTCACCTTTGACCGTGCTCCGTTGTCACGACGACCGTCGCTCGCGGCCGCGCTCCGCCATAGTCGCGACGACCGTCGCTCTCGGCCGTGCTCCTTCGTCACGATGACAGTCGCTCGTAGTCTCGATGACCGTCACTTGTGGCCGCTCTGTCGCCATGACAACCGTCGCTCACGGTCGCGCGCCATCCACGCAACGACCCTTGTCGCTCGGAGATCACTCTGCGACCCTCGTCGCCCGCACTCAACCGCGCCCCATGCGCTGCAATCATGTTATATGCTCACGGGATAGGCTACTCCTCCAGGACACTATCTCCGCCGGGGTGCCTGCGTGACTGGCCTACGTGCTCTGGCACTGGGGGCTCGCGTCGGCACCCCTAAGGACTATGACCCCCGGGTCACTCCGAGATGGGAGCAGGTCTTCGGAAGGGCATCTTGCCTAGTCCACCTGGCAGCTGGGCGTCGGGTCTTCCCCACCGCTGCCAGACCGTGGGATTCAGTAAGGGCTTGGACTGGAGGCTGGGGCAACGGGCTACTCTGACCATGCTACCGCGGCATGATCAGTCTCCTCAGACAGGCAGAGAGATGTCGCAAGGGCAGGGCAGCACGAACTTAAGGACCGGCAGTCCCAACGGAGGATCAGTGCTTTGGCCCCCTGGCGACGTGTCGTTCCCAGGGGGTGACACATGTCAACTTATGACACATGCACATTTTTGCCTATAAATAGTGGACTTTGGAGCTTTTTCAAGGATCTTTTCTCTCATTTTGAGCTTTTCACTTTCTCTCTCTAAAACGACATTCTCTCTGGAATTCTAGTGAGAGAAACACACTTGGCTCCCGTCCACGAACCCTCGACGCTGCACCCTTGTCACGGACTGTAGACTGTCGGTCCTGTTCATCGTCACCCTGCCTGCGCAGCGCTGCCAGCCCTCACGACCTGTCTGGGGAGCCTTGCCCTCGGCCCTTACGCCGTCCTTGCTGTCTCCCGCGTTGCCTATCTGGAAGCTGACTCAGACCGCATCCTTTGTGGCACCTCCACGTAGCATCGAACCATTTTCCGCATCATCAGCTCTTTTTTTTAGTCTTTTCATTCTGGTCGTACTTATTCTTAGTATCTCAGCACTTTCATCTCTCCTACAAAGTACTTTTTTATTCTTGTAACTAGGGAAGCTAAGTTGTAATTATTGGGGGTGATAGTTGCATGAATTAATTGATTCGTGATTAGAAGATTTCATGCATACAAATAGCCAACACATGAAAATAATACGTTTGTGTATATGTGTGTGCAACATGCTAGTAATCATGTACAAGCAAGGTTTAAGTATCAAAACAAGTAGAGAATCGTGAACTGAAATAGAAACAAAGGTTAAATTTGAAACTCCAAAATCTTTGGTTGCACCCGTTCGTGTTGCCAAGGTGCATCCGTTGCTACCAAAAGTGTAGCGGGATGTTGCAATAGCAGTTAAAGGTTGCAGTCGATGACATCGGTGTTCAATTATGCCTTTTTGACTTCATCTGTGGTTTGCACCAAATAATCCCCATCGGACCTTGGTCACTTGGACGATTTTCAAACTCAAAAATGCATCTTGATAATCCAATGTTTGAAAGTTTTTTGACTCGAAACCAAGTGAGGATGCCATCTTTAAATATCAGCAACACGATGTCAAGCATGCTCTCTGAGTATAGCAATCAAATAAACACGCTCAACACGTGTACATAAACCTTGGGATCTGAGGCACATTATCAATCTCATAAGCCTGAAACGGAGATATGCGAGGATGACAAACACAAGGAAGAGGAAACTTGAAATGTAATAGAACTGATGCAACCAGGCGCGGTAACGATCAAAAAGAGCTCGATCGATACAAATCATAGTAACAATGTTCACGACAAATTGATAGAAAGCTCTGAACGCAAATTTTTGAGAGCTAATCACGACGAGATTAACAAATTTATCGCAATATTTCCAATTATATCCCAATTTAAAGTTGATCCCCTTTTGGTCTTGAAAATAAGGGTAGCACGCAATTCCTTGGTTTTGAACCCGGGTGATGCTGCCTAATATCAACTCACGTCCGTGCCACCAGACCATTCAACAACTCTTACCTAGGTTCAGCAAAAGTAAATAAATATTAACCACACATAATTATGTGACACTACCATACAATCTCTCTCATTGTTTTTACCCATCACTTAAAAGAGTAGAAGAGTTCTTACATTTTTTGTCATTTTCATTACATAGTTTACAAATTTTTGACAATTAAAACTATTGTAACCTGAACGATTAATGACCGAATTTTTCTCGATTTATTATACCAATTTTGTTATTCCACCAAATTATTTCCAATTCGATGACGAAATTCTCCGAATAATTTCCGAGTTCCGTATTATCGTCCATGCAGAATAATTTCCGAATGCCGAATTATTTACTATGATACAAATCAGGATAGAGAAGACCGGGTTCATGTACCAAGCCAGCTCAGAGAACTGCCTTGGCGTCTTGATGGTTCTTACGGGATCCTCAATAGCTGGCTTCTCAAACCCAACATATCTTCCAATGAAAACAGGTTGAAACGAGATGCCAAACCACAAGAACACCAAAGCAAACATAGTCCCAAATGGCATGGTCCCCAAGGAACTCTTCCCCAAAATTAGACCATTCAACACTAAGAAAATGGCAAATGCGATCCCACGGAAAGAAAAAAAAAGTCTTTTTCCATTTAGCATCTTGTAGAGACGTGCAGAAGCCTATCCTTCGAGAAGGGCCCTGAGGACCCAGAGCAGAAGCAGGGCTGTCATCAGCCCAACGCTGTCTCAAGGGGGGAGAATCTTCCAATTTGTTAACAATTTCATACACTAGTTTCGAGAGAATAACGCTATCGCTCTTTAAATATTTTATTTCTTATATACAAAAAAACTAGCTTTTTTTCTTCTTATTTTTAATTTCAATTTGTCGGGGTCACTTAGGTCTGGACTACAAAAGGGGAGTAGCAAATACAACAGAAATACACAGAATCCCCTTCTGGTAGGGTCCTTGCCAAACCCCTAACCACAATAGGTAGGTTCGACAAAGTGTAAGCTGCAGAACTGAATAAGTAGCCTGAACTCTTGGTTATCTCATTTTAAACCTACACCAGGAGCAGCCATCTTCTTGGCACACAATTTACTTACCTGCAGAGAAGTGTTGCAAAAGAAATCCACAGCGATATAAGATAATGCGAGCCTATGCACATTCGAACTTTTGTAGCTTGTTCGTTGACAATTGATTTGCAGAAACTGTTATCGTTTACGTGCAAAGAGCTTTCAATTTCAAAATAGTCAGAAGAAAGACCAAATACACCATGCATATACGAAATTAATATGAAGAACACTTTCACTATAAGTACATTTTCTCAACATGCTAAACTCCTGACTGAGAAAATGTCATCTTCGTCAACATATACTATTGTACAATATCTAAGGTGCCATGATGAGTTAGTTCAGTTAGATGACCTCGACTAATGTGGATCTGACTACTGCATTTGTTGCAGTTCCTCGGCAGTTTTATGACAGAAGCCAGTAGATGTGAAGCAAAAAGATGCCAAGCAACAAGGTTAACGTTCAGCTCTAGGTCCTGAAAATGGTAATTATAGGAAACCCTTTCTCATTCAGTTGTCACACTTTTTGCGAGGTTCCGAGGCTGATCCACATTGTAACCCCGCAGAACAGTTAAATGATAGGCCAATAACTGCAGACAGAAAAAGTAATGGACTATTGTAAGCACTTGATCATGGCCTATCTGAATAAATGGTTGCTAATACACCAGACAGCTACAACCATAACAGTTAAAAGCATTTTATACCATTTAACAGAAGAATTTAGAAGCATAAAAATATTTAACTTTGATCCTCTACGCTTTCCTCATCTTCTCCAAACATCAACACAATAGAAAAAATCGAAGATGGCTAACAAGTTCTTTTACGTGAGTAGCAGAAAGCAGGAAATTCATTGCATCTAAGCATATAGCAGGTTAACAAACTTCGTTAAGAAAGATATATGACGAGAACTACAAATGTTACCATTAAAATTTCCTGCTAATGCATTTTGGACAAAATAAATAAATAATGAAAAGATGCTACCCATTATTTTTGTTAAGTCGTTAAAGTGATCAGGAATTCCCGCAATTACTCTGGAAAGGCGTTCCTGTTCAAATATAGGACCGCCAGACCAATAATGTACAAAAATAGCATTATCTCGCACGCAATGGATATCAAAAAGCAATAAACATACTGCATCGTGTCAATTCCCTCATAAAAGACTAGCAGTTAAACTTCTTGTTTCTAAATCTGGCCGCAATATTATGAAGTGACATTGAAAACCTGAAGTTTCCATGAGCACCCCGTGTAAACCAAATGAGAAAATAATGCTTCACAGTAGGTCTAGAGTGGCAGGATCAAATTACCTGCAACGGAACAATGTTAATGACAGGCTGCAGACAGTCCTCAACCTGAGGCACTTCAATTACACGACAAGATCCACCCACACACACAGATGCTGCATCTCCTTTTGAACACATCACCACCAATCGACCTTTGCGGGCATGTAGTTGTTGTATAACTGACTGCTGCTTGCTGTACACAAAGTGTTACTCTTTATAACTACATCATACCTGTCAGCTTACGTAATAATGATTTGTACAGAAAAACTACCTGAAGCAAGCATCACGGGTAGCAATGACTACAATTGGGAGGCTTTCATCAACTAAAGCCAAAGGACCATGCTTCATTTCACCAGCAAGTATTCCTTCACTGTGCATTAGTGCCACCTCCTTTACCTTTAGGGCACCTTCCAGAGCTGTTGCATAGTTGTATCCTCTTCCAAAAACTAGAAGTGACTGCTCAGCAATAAGCAACTTTGCAAGATCCTTCATCTCCTGGTCAAGCTTCAGGACCTCTCTTACTTTGCCTGCAGATTCATGAACATGGTCGCTCACAGTAATAGTTAGACCTATCAAATACATGAGAAAGCTTGTGTACTGACAAATTATAGCTAATTCTCCAATATCTAATGAGGAAAGGAGCCAGCATGAACATACTTGGCAAATCAAATAGACCGTCTATAATAGCCTCTCTTCTTGCTTGACTAGAGATAGTATCACTGCCAATTGCTAGAGCCAACATAGCCATCACTACTATTTGACTCGTATAGGCCTGTTGATCGAGTAGTAAACATGACAATTCCAGATACAAATCATATAATTGTGAATTCAAAAAATTCAAAAAGCAATACGTATACCTTAGTACTCGCTACACCAATCTCACAACCAGCATTTATATGAACTCCGCAGTGTGTATTCCTGGCAATTGTACTACCAACAGTGTTTGTAATCCCCACACATAATGCTCCATTCTCCAATGCATATTCTAACGCATTTAAAGTATCTGCAGTTTCACCGGACTGACTAACAAAAGCAACCGTATCCTCTCTATATATTGGTCCCTGCCTATCCACCAGATCACTAGCAATCTCCAACGTGACAGGAATACCTGTAACTCATAAAATAACTACACCGTCAAATCAAAGTTCAACATCAGCAGTAGTTGATATTTAAAAAGCACTAATATACGAAGTGGCACAGATGTAATGAAGCACTGACCAGAAAGTTCTTCCAAAATAGGTCTTGCAGCTAAAGCAGCATTATAGCTAGTGCCGCAGCCAATAAAAACAATTCGTCTGCTTCTCCTGATTGTTTTTAAGTGATCCTTCAGTCCACCCAAAAGAACACTCTTGGCCTTGCATGAACCTCCGCGTATAAGCCGCCCGCGCATAGAGGTTGTAATGGATTCCGGTTGTTCGTGAATTTCTTTCTGCATATAATGCTCGTACTTTCCTTTATTTATTTGCTCAACCTCCATCTCAAGAATGGATAATGCACGTTGCACAGAAGCAGGCCTAGTAAGTGCACCACTATGTTTTCCTTTTCCATGATCAAATTTGAGGATTGACACGCCTCCATCCTAGTCAAAGAATATCACAGGTAAGTGCGTTTAGATATTAAACATCGCATTAAATGAATTTACGGTCGAAAGTTGGATCTCTCAAGTACTATATACACAGTTTATTTATTGATCACCTTGGTTTCTAAATCGCAATTGGTGACTCAATGATAAATGTTAATAGACGAAAAGAATAGTCAGAGAACATGTGCTTTGATGGGAGGAATGGAAGAAAAGTTCATGTCGCCAACCCCAACTAGTTTGGGAGAAAGCCTTAGATGATGATGATAATTATGATGGATGAAAAGCACAGGCTGTAAAATGACTGCATGCCCAAACTTTGACATAGATAGACTCATAACAAAGGAATCAGCACTTTTGGGGGAAGAGACAAACTTCCATAATTACCACTATACTAAGAGCCCCATCAACGATTGACTAATTATCTACTAAAATTGTTCTTAAACTAGAAAATGTAGGCAAAACCATCATTCCATTACGGCCGTTCACTTTCTGAATTTAAAGGGCCCATAGGTGGGGCTAACATGCTATTTCCCCACAAAGACCTCCCAAAAATAGTCCTCAAACTTATACCGGTTATCCCTGTACTAAATGGCCATCACTTGTGTCTACCTTCACCACGGATCCATGTCCATAGCTTGAGACACCATCAACAAATTGGTCGTGCTGGTCATGGAGGTCGAAGAGAAAGAAAGGAGAAATGACATTGGTGGTCGTCGTGGTGATGGTACTGGTAGACATCGTTAGATAAGTGAACCTGTCTATGCTAGTTAGTTGCACGTAAAGCCACTAAATACTTTGAACAAATCTTGTACAATCATTCTTACAGTTGCCATGCTTAAAATGCTAAGCAACCATACAGAATTGGCATAATCAACAGACATTAAACAAAGGAAATTGAGTAAATACTACGAAATGATGTAACTTTACAAATAAGCTGCATGGAGTAGTTTGTCAAAAGCATAATGATAAAAAAATGCAGGAGAACCGCAAGAGAAACAACAGTCAAATAGACAACAAAAGGTGATTGAGCAAAAAAATACCTTAAGATGAACAACTTCACCATCCTCAATTACCAAGACCTTTTTGGTGTGCTCAACTAGAGCATGAGCATCACTGGATAAAAAGAGCTCTTTAGGTTGCCCAATCTGTGATAGGAACTTAGCATCGTTAAATGATGCTCCAGCACTTGTATCCTGTGAAAACTCCTGTAACCATTCATCAGTCAGAACCAGGATAACATAAGGAATTTCATTAAGCACAATATACTAATTTGAGGTCACGCTTTCCCAAAAGCGTCTTAAAAGCAACAAAGTCCTCGCATAAGTTTGTCTTAAGTAGTATACATCTATAACCAGTCTTTTGTGCAATGCACTAATTACCCTATGCTGGACAACTGTGACGACGCTGGTAATGATCCTTCTAAGCCAGCAACAACAATGTAGCGACTTGTTGAGAATTAGTTTTTGCTCTAAATAACACATCATCGTACAAAAGCTCCCATCTATTATTTGGGTAAACATGGTAGAAGAGCTGATACAAGGGGGTGATGTGGAGAAGGAAAGAGGTGTTAAGAGAAGACGAGATTTCGAGTTAAATATATAAGGAAGAGCGTAGAGATAGAGACCCATTAACTAGGTAGCACGGACACGGACACGGTGTCGGTGGAGACCCATTAACTAGGTAGCACGGACACGGTGTCGGTGTCGGTGTCGGTGCGACACCAGACACCGCAATTTCCAAAAAATCAGATTTTGGACACCGCAGGACACTGCTATTTTTTAAATATATTTTATATTATATATATATTTTTAATAAATATCAAATATATTTCACAATCTAAAATAACAAATAATAATGAAACACTATAAGTTATAATTTATTTGATCAATATTTGTTTAGTTAATATACTGAAAATGCAACAACAAAGGGAGAAAAGAAAAAAAAAAGAAAAGAAAGAAATTGGGAGGACAAAGGAAGAAAAGGAAAATGACAGAAACAAGAGGACAAAAGAGAGAAAGAAAAAAGAGAGGACAGAAACGGAGGACAAAAGGGAGAAAAAGAGAAGGACAGATCGGGAGAAGAAAAGGGAGAAAAGAAAAAAAGAGAAGGACGGGAGGGATGACGGAAAGAAGCTCCAGCACCGCCGTAACCTATGGGTCAGCGACGGCGGCGGAGGAGTCCAGCGACGATGGCGAGACCTCCGGCGAAGACGACGGGCGACGGCGACAGTGACTAGCTTTTCTTCCTTCGGCGACCGTAGCCCAGATCTGTTGGCTTCGGCTTCGGTATCTCCGTCAACTAGCTCCGGCAACACCAGATCCATTGAAATTAGCCCCAAACGGTAAGACACTGCTCCACGCCGTGTCCGACACGGTGTCGGAAATTAAAAAAAAAAAAAAAATTCCGACACTGATGAGCCGTGTCCGACACGTGTCGGGCGGTGTCCGGAGGGTGTCAGGGTGTCCGTCCGTTTAGGACACCATACCTCCACCTAGGAGAGGTGTCCGTGCTTCAGAGCCCATTAATATAACCTTGTTTTGGAGATGAGTATGAGCATATTATTCAAAGAAACCACCCAAGAAAGGCAAACACCTGCTTGAAAGCAAGTTATTTTAAAGAGTAGGAAATGCACCCCGAATGAACCAAAGAGAAGAAAAGAACAGAACTGAACAAGACATCTAAACGAGCAACAGTAGCTATATTTCAGCTATGAAACAGAACTCATAGGTTAACTCCACAAAACATTCAACCAACTCCCAAAAATCCTCCTTAAGCCATATATTTGCTAGACTCAAGAGAAAGGAACCAACTCACATAAATTTGCTCTCAGAAATCTCAAAAAAGCTGACCGAACACCAGTAAGAAGTCACAATAACCCCACAACCCAGCCCTCCTTAGATAGATCATCAAAGAAGAGGCTTCTCCAATAACAAGGGACAGACACTAATTAATCACTGAGAGATATGCATGTTCATATACAATGTGGTTCATGCACTTTCTGGACTTTGACTCTGTCAGGATCCTGAAGCGTGGAACAATGCAAGACTCTCATTCGTGCCGCCGGGATTTTCAACTGACTCGAAAGGTGTTCTTTTCTACCTTTTTTTGATGTTGACAGAAGATCTCAGAATGATTTCAGATAAGCATATAGCGTAGTTAGGGAGGGCAAGTAACTATGCCTAATTTGTTGTCAGGAAATGGCTGTCTTGTAAACATAAATGTACAGATCATGTCAACGATAGTTTCATCGTCTTGGGCTCATTCCTATTCCTATTGCATTTAATTTTAGGATCCACTGTTCTGAAAAATGAAAAGACAAAACCTTATTCTAGAGATACTGCAAAGATCATCATCGGAGATATGGCTGTGTCTCCGATGATGATCTTCGCAATGTAAATTGGCAAGAAAAAAATGTGAAAAGGCACAATTTTACCAGGTAGAGGTAAAACAGATGACAAGAATAATTGCAAGCATCCAATCAACAATCCAATAAGAAAAGCTTTTACGCTGCAATAGTTATTAAAAGGGTTAACGACAAAACTGTCCCCTCTAATTTACACGTTTTTGGAGGTCTCTCCCTATATTTGCAACTTTCATAATAATCTCCCTTGTAATTCACAAAAGCGTTGTAAATAGATTCAAAATGTAACATCCGTTCATTTTCAGCCGTTAAGCGTGCACGTGCTAGGCACATGCTCTTATCCCATAACAAATTGGTACAATCAACCCTACCACCAACCACCATTTGCGACCACCACCATCATTTCTATATCAGTGACTACGCACCACCGATCCATCGCTACTCTCTCTCTCTCTCTCTCCCTCTCTCTCTCTCTCTCTCTCGCCCCCCCCCCCCCCTCTCTCTCTCGCCCCCCCTCCCTCTCCCTCTCTCCCCCTCCCCCTCCCCCTCCCCATTTTCGCCGCCGCCAAGATCCACAACCCCCGAGCCCACCACACCACACACCAGTGACACACCCATAGTCCTCCACCTTTTAGCCACCATTCTCCACCACCGTCACTACAAATTAAAACCATCATTTCTGTATCAGTGACCACCCACCAGCGATCCATCTCCGATACCACTTCCCTTCTCTCTGTCTTGCTCTACTCTCTTCTCTTTCTTCTCTCTCTATCTCCCTCTTGGCCCCCACCATGATCCACAACCCCCAAGCCCACCACAGCACAGCACACCACCCACCAGTGACACAAGCATAGCCCTCCACCGGCTTGCCGCCATTCTCGACCAGACCACATGCCAGTGACACACCTACAGTCCTCCACTAGCGAAGCCGCTCTCCGCCCTTGACACGGGGCAAAGCAGTTGAACAATCAACATCACTGCGGCGGTCTTCTTGCGGCAATCTGCAGGTGGTATTGTCAATCTAATATGGCAGATGCAAATCGATCCAAAACCCTGATTAATGTCTGAATTTGGCCGGCAATTGCCTATCAATAATTTAACCCAACAATAAAAACTCAGATTGATGTCAACAACTGGCTGGCGAAGTGAGTGTGGTGGATGGTCACCATACCCAGATCTGAATATGGTGGAGATCAAGATCTGTGCATGGGGGGTTGTAGATCAAAATGATGGCGGCAGATAGAGACCAAGATTGGGCAGTGATGGGTCATGTTGGGTAGTAGCCGTATGTGGGTTGTGAGGTGGTGCGCGGTGGTGGTGGTGGTTGTAGGTTGTGCATGGCAGATGCGGCGTGGACTTGC